>PVKU01011675.1:0-29522 GCA_004027475.1 Anoura caudifer | reverse complement strand
ATTCAGTAAGATAACATCGGTCAACTGCTTGATATTTAGTTCCTCTGCTTCTTCCTCTCCTGTTCTTCCCTCCAATCTTCTGTCTCCCTCTTCAAATTACAATTTGAGTAGTTAATACTTTTTGAGTACTATTTCTTTTGGGAAGTGATTTTCAACCAGTATGCTGCAAGAATTTTTAAAATGTGCACTAGCTGACTACTCAGTCAGGGACACTGACATCTTTTCCCTTAGATTTTCAGATAAAAAATGACAACAGCCAACACAACCATAGCTGTTCAGTGGGAGTGAATCAAAATTATACCTATTTTTGTCAGATTGGCAAAAAATATATTTTTTGTGTGCTGCCGAATTTTAGTAATTCGTTTATGTGTGTCCTGAGATGAGAAAGGCTAAAAATCGCTGCTTTAGGGAATTCTCAGATTTCCCAGACAAAGGAGTCCCTCCAGTACATGCTTTTAGTGTACCACACATTTATTTTTCAGAGTGTGCATCACAACGAATAATTATTGAATATTTGTGCAAGTATTTTATAATGTCTCTTTTACATATCAGACTTTATAGTCCATGAGAAGAGAAATCACCTCTGTCTTGTTCATCATAATATCTCTAGTTCTTGGCAGAGGCTATATAAAAATAAGTAGCTCAAATATATTTATTAAATGAATGAATAAATGGCACTCGCTCTATGAATGGTAGCTGTTGTGTTATATTTATTATTTTTGATAGTTGAATATTAAAAATGTATATGGATACTCAATGGGGTAACTAAAGAACTTGTCAGAAGAACAGGGCAATAAGGGAAATGACAATTAGTGATTCTGAACCCAGCCTGAGATTGAGATGGTGGCAACAAGGAGTATGACATGTCCAAAGTGGAATCAGGAGGGTAGGATGAGGGGAGAGCAAGGTGGCAAATGCTTTGTCTTTGACCTGTCAGTTACTTCTCAACAACTTCTGAAAAAGAATAGCCTGTCAACCTATAACTTTGATTTAAGGGAAATAATCCATTCATCTCTAAGCTTATTATGTTAATAAAAAAGGTCTAGAGGCAATTTTATGTTAATTTTTTCTTTTCTTTTTATTGGATTTATTGGAGTGACATTGGTTAAGAAAATTGCATAGGTACAATTCTATAGTTCATCATCTGTATGTTGTATTGTGTGTTCACCACCCCAAGTGAAGTCTACTATCAATCACTAAAAGGCAATTTTAGTTATATACTTTTCCCCCGAAGTATTTTCCAATTTTCCCCATTGTTTTTCTGTGCTAGCTATGGGTTTTTTTTACTCTATTCTTAATCAAAATTTATTTTTGAGCCAATTGTTTTCATGTCTTAAAAACTTTAAGCATTCTCTCTCTTTTTAGGTCTGTGAAACTCATGGAGCAATTTCCTTTTTGCCTTGAGGTTTTGTTGCTTATAGTCACATGAGACAACTTCGGTTGCATTTTTATTGGGTCTGTTTCACAGTATATCAACCCTGTGGTTTTTGCAACATCTTAGACAAAGATAATATAATCTGACCCTAGCTGGCCTCTGATTGATTAGTCTGATTTGTAGATTGAAGTTTGATACTAGAGACATGTTAACAATGTCAATCAAACTTCAGAACATTCAGCCTAGCTAAAACCACTATTGTAGCGTTGTTTTTTTACTTCATCCTAGAAGACTGTGCCCAGTGAATATTCAGTGCTGTAACAATACAGTAAAATATTTTGAAAAGATTATATTTATTTGTTTTTAGAGAGAGGGGAAGGTAGTGAGAAAGAGAGGGAGAGAAACATCGATGTGCGAGAGAGAAACATAGACTGGTCACCTCTTGTAAGATCTCCTGACAGGGGAACTGGCCCTGGTCCAGAATGGGTGACCTTTTGGTCCACCGGGTGACATGCGACCCACAGAGCCACACCAGTCAGGGCTGCAGTAAAATATTTTTAACCAAGGAAATGTAATTTTACTGCACCAAATCTATTTAAAATTATGAAAAGACAGCAGAAACAATTTCTTTTTTGTAAGAAAGTTATGGTTCCAAGCAAGTAAGATTGATGTAGTCAAATATATAATAGAACATACAGGAACACAAATTACTATTAAACACAACAAGCAAGTAATTAAACCTGAAAAAAGCAATTACCCTACTTATTCAAAGAAATAGGTAACTTACAGAAATACACAGAATACAATAGAATGGAAAATAAACAGAAGTGTTTTTATTCAATTTACTAGAACAGGAGAGGAGAGGTTTTTGTTTTGTAAAGTTGATTAGGTAGCAACAGATTTTTTAAAGAATTTTTTTAAGTAGCAGAAATAAGTTTTTACTTAAATGGTAACAAGGCACAGGGGAAGAAATATAGATAGACCTTAATTTAAGAATAGCCTGTTTAGGAAGGACTGATTCCATTTGAAGTTTGTTTCCCTTCATTTTAACTTCATTATATTTTATTTTTTAATTAAACAATTTAGACAAATGTAAAAACAATGTCCTCACCATCACAAGCAGGATGCAGAAGAATTTCCGTGTCCTGCTCAGTTCCTTTCTGCTGTACCATGTAGTAGAGCTCTCCTCGTACAGAGATCTGACCTGTTCTCTGACCCTTTAGTCTTGCCTTTCCCAAAGTGTCAAATAAATGGACCCTGACAGCATGTGATCGAATCTAGCTTTTTTTTACTTGGGATAGTTTTGCATCTTTGTCAAAAATCAATTGGCAGGATTCCCTAGTAAAGTATTTGGGTCTGAAATTTTCTTCATCAGGAGGATTTTAATTACCATTCATTGCTTTAGTGGATATAGAAATATTCAGGTTATTTTTTTTTTTAGTATGTTTTGGGTCATTGAATCTTCAAGGAATTGCTGTATTTTCTTCACATTGTTGAATTTATAGCTATGGTTTTTTTTAGTTGTTTTTACTATTCTATTTTTATCCTTTAATGTCTCTAAGGTTTTTGCTGATATATCTTCTTTTATTGATAATGTTAATAATTTGTATCTTTTTAATTGACCTAGCTGGCTAGATATTTATAAATTCTATTGAATTCTTTATAGAACCAATGTTTGATTTTATTAATTTTCTTTGTTTCCTTTTTACATTTCACTTATTTCTGGTATTATAATCATTATTTATTTTCTTCCACCTGTGTGGGCTTTAGCTCTTATTTTCTAATTTCTTAAATGGAAGTACACCTTATTGATTTGGGATCTTCTCTTCTAACATTAGCATGTAATGCTATAAATTTCACCGTCTAATCACTGCTTTAGCTACATCCCACAAATTTTAATGAGTTGTATTTTCAGTTTGTCAAAATATTTTTTTAACTCTCCCTGAGACTGTTTATTTAACCCATGGAATATTTAGAAGTATGTCATGTAATTTCCAAATATTTGGGGTTTTTCTAGATATGTTATTAATTTCTAGTTTAACTTCATTATTTTAAAAGAACTCATTGTGTATGATTTCAATTCTTTTAAATTTAAGGTTCATGTTTCACAGTAGAATATGGTTTATCTTGGTGAATATTTCATGTGCATTTGAAAGAACATGCATTTTGCTATTGTCAGATGGAATGTTTGGTTAATCTCCATTAAGTCCAGTTGTCCAACGATTTGTTCAGTACTTCTGTATTTTTTCTGGTGTTCCTGTTAGTTCTATCAACTGTGGAGAGAGAAATGTTGGACTCCAAATGTAATTGTGGATTTGTCCATTTCTACTTGCAGTTCTGTCAGTTTTTGTTTTGGTTATTTCCACGGTCTGTCCTTAGGTGCTATGTCTAGTTGGTATGAATTGACTCTTTTATCATTCTGTAATGTCCTTCTTTGTCCCTGGTAACTTTCCATGATCTAAGATCATTTTTCATCTGATATTAATATAGTCCCTCTGGCTTTCTTTGAATACTGTTTCTGTGGTAGATCTTTTCCCATTTTTAATTTTTACCCTACAGGTTAAATATTTTATCTACTCTGACAATCTCTGTATTTTAATTAGTATACAGACAGTCCCTTGACTTATGATAAGTGAAAGCGATATGCATTGAGGGGAAGCCATACTTCAGATTTTGAATGTTGATCATTTGCTGGGCTAGTAATATGTAGTGTGATACTCTTGTGATGCTGGGCAGTGAGATGATTGTGCTCAACATAGGCTAGTGTAAGTGTTCTGAGCATATTTAAGGTGGGCTAAGCTAATTAACTGCACTTTCTACTTCTGATATTTTCAACTGCAATGGGTTTATTGGGATGTAAATTAGAGAACATCTGCATTTGGACCATTTGCTTTCAGTGTAATTATTGATTTGGTTGGATTAAGGTCTTCCACCAATTTTTAATTTTTACTGTTTGTCCCCTCTATTTTTCATTTTTCCTTTTTTGACTTCTTTTGGATTAGTTTAAATATATTTTTTGTCTCTTATTTGAATTTATCTATTGTCTTTTGATATGTCTCTGTATAGGTTTTTTCTTTTTGTGTTTGCTCTAGAGATTAAAATAGGCTTGACATCACAGTCTGCTTATCATTATTAATATTTGCCACTTCAAATGAAATATAGAAACCTTACAATTATACAGATACCCTTATTGTCTCCTCTTTATGTAGATGACATAGGTATAACATCTACATAAGTTTATTTTATTTATTTATTTTTAACATATTTTGTTGATTATGCTATTATAGTTGTCCCATTATTTCCCTCCTTTATTCCCCTCTGCCTTGCACCCCACCTCCCACCCACATTCCCCCACCTTAGTTCACGTCCATGGGTCATATGTATAAGTTCTTTATCTTGTCCATTTCCCATACTATTCTTAAGTGCCACTGTCTATTTTGTACCTACCATTTATGCTTCTTATTCCCTGTACCTTTCCCCCCTTTCTTCCCCCTTCCCCTCCCCAGCAATAACCCTGCATGAGATCTCCATTTCTGTGATTCTGTTCCTGTTCTAGCTGTTTGCTTAGTTTTTTTTTTTTTTAGGGTTGGTTGTTCATAGCTGTGAGTTTGTTGTCATTTTACTGTTCGTAGTTTTTGATCTTCCTTTTCTTAAATAAGTCCCTTTAACATTTTATATAATAAAGGCTTGGTGATGATGAACTCCTTTAACTTGATCTTATCTGGGAAGCACTTTATCTGCCCTTCCATTCTAAATGATAGCTTTGCTGGATAGACTAATCTTGGATATAGGTCCTTGACTTTCATGACTTTGAATACTTCTTTCCAGTGCCTTCTTGCTTGCAAGGTTTCTTTTGAGAAATCAGCTGATAGTCTTATGGGAATGGCTTTGTAAGTAACTGTCTCCTTTCCCCTTGCTTCTTTTAGGATTCTCTCTTTGTCTTTTATTTTGGGTAACTTAATGATGATGTGCCTGGGTGTGTTCCTTTTTGGGTCCAACTTCTTTGGGACTCTCTGAGCTTCCTAGACTTCCTGGAAGTATATTTCCTTTGCCAGATTGGGGAAGTTCTCCTTCATTATTTGTGCAAATAAGTTTTCAATTTCTTGCTCTTCCTCTTCTCCTTCTGGCACCCCTATGATTTGAATGTTGGAACATTTAAAGTTGTCCCAGAAGTTCATAAGCCTCTCCTCATTTTTTTAAATTCTTGTTCCTTCATTGTGTTCTGATTGAATGTTTATTTCTTCCTTCTGCTACAAACCATTGACTTGAGGCATAGTTTCCTTCCCTTGACTCTTGGTTCCCTGTATATTTTACTTTATTTCACTTTTCATATCCAACACTTTTTCCTCTATTTTGCAATCATACTCAGTCATTTCCGTGAGCCTCTTGATTACCAGTGTTTTGACCTGTGTATCAGATTGGTTGGCTGTGTCTTCATTCCTTAGTTGTATTTTTTTCTGGAGCTTTGATCTGTTCTTTCATTTGAGCCATATTATTTTTTGTCTCAGCACACCCATTACATCTACGTACTTTTAACCTTGATGTTATTATTTTTGCTTTAAACAGTCATAAATAGTACAAAAAACATAAACTAAGTAGTTTATTTTTATCTAGATATTCAACACTTATGTTGTTCTTTTTTATTCATTAAATCCTAAATTTCTTTCTGTTTAATTCCCCTGCTGCCTGAAAAACTTCTTTTACTGCTTCTTCTAGAGGAGAACTGTTGATAATTAATTTTCTTAGCTTTCATTCTTCTGAGGATATCTTTTTTCCTTCTTTATTTATGATGGATATTTTCTCTGGATCTAGGAATCTTAGTTGGTAGTTTTGTACTTTAAAAAATAATCCATTGTATTTTGTCTGCCATAGTTTGGGATGAGAAATCTTTAGTCATTTGAATCATTGGTCCTCTATGTTTAACATGTTTACTTTGTCTTTCCCAAAAATTTTTTTTGTGAAAAAAATTTGGTTTTCAGCAATTTGATTATGATGTATCTAGGAGTATTATTCTTTTGAGTTTATCCTACTCAGTTTTACTGAGCTTCTTGAATATGTAAATTTATTTCTTTAACCAAAATTGGAAAATTTTAGACATTATTTCTTCAAACATTTTTCTTCATTAATCTCTTTCTTTTTGGGGGAGGTTTCCAATGACTTGCATACTAGAATTTTGAGATTGTTCACAGATTCCTGTAGCTTTGTTCATCTCCTTCCAGTCTCTTTTCTTTAATCTCTGTTGTTGAGATGGGATAATTTCTTGATCCGTGTTCAAGTTCCCTCATTCTTTACTCTGTTATTGTTGTTTTGATATTGAGTCTATCTCATTAATATTTGAGTTTAATTAATACATTTTTAGTTCTAAAATTTTCATTTACTTTTTTAAAGTATTTATTTATATATTTTTGGAGAGAGGGGAAGGTAAGGAGAAAGACAGGGAGAGAAACATCAATGTACGAGAGATGTCAATTTATTGCCTCTCACACACTCCCAACCAAGTATCTGGCCATCAACCCAGGCATGTGCCCTGACTGGGAATCAGACTGTGACCTTTTGGTTCACAGATGGGCACACAGTCCCCTGAGCCACACCAGCCAGGGCTCCATTTCCTTTTTTATAGTGTCTCTTTGGCAAGCCTTTCTGTATTTCCATTCATTAGAGTATGTCCTTTCTTCATGGAGATTAATTACAATAGCTGCTTTAAAGTTTTTGTTTGGTATTCCAATATCTAGTCATCATGGGATTGGCAATTACTAATTGTCTTTAGCCTTGAGAGTTGTCAAAAATTTCCTCGTTCTTTTGATTAATGTTGTATTGTGTCCTGAATATTTGAATACTATGTTATGAGACTCTGGGTCTTTGGGTCCTATTAAAATCCTCTGGAGAAAGTCAATAGTTAATCTGGTTTAATTTAGACCACAAGTCTCAATCCGTGTTCTGTGGCCTCTGGACCTGGTATCAATTTAGTCTTCAAAGCCTTTCTAGTGCTCCATCCCCATCTGGGACCCAGAGCACATAAGAGGGAAGGAGCCCTGAGCCCCTTGTGGGAGTTCAGCTTGTGTTCTACCCATGGGCCAGTCTGGGGCCTAAGCAGTGTAATGCTCTGTAGACACATTCTCAAAGCCTTTGATATTCTGCTTTGGATCAGTTCCACACATGCACAGCTCATTCATGAGCCCAAGTCATCCTGCATAGGTTTAGGGGCTGCTCATCTCTCCAGATCCTTCTTCTCTGTGATTTATCCTATACCCTCTGGTTCTAAGCCACCCCTTTACCTAAGCCCCTGACTACAAAGCTGGGGTTTTATCTTCCCTGCACAGTCACACATTTTCCTCAACCAAGTCTGTCTCAGAGGTGAAACAGCAGGGGAAAAAAAGAGAGAAAAATAACAGGGATTTCTCCCTACACTGTCCAGAGCATACTAGATTCATTTCCATGTTTCTTTAGTCAGAGAGAAGATTTTTCTCCTAAAGTTTTAGGAACCTGCATGCAGCTTTTGCCACAGAAGTGTACCTCCAGGGGAAGGCTAGGAAAGTAAAAAGTGAAAACATGGAGATTTTTTTCTACACTCTCTGTCACATAGGTTCCCACCTTCACCTTTGTACTAGGAAGCGAAAGTTTCTCTTAGAGATTTTTCTATGTAAACTTGCTATGCAGTTCCATGATTCAGGCTGCTTTAGTATCTCAGTTCTTTTTTAAAAAAATTAATTTTAGAGAGAGTGAGAGAGAGGAAGAGAAACATTGATTTTGTTCCACTTATTTATGCATTCATTGATTGATACTTGTATGTGCCCTGACTGGGGATTGAACCCAGAATGTTGGCATATTGGAACAATATGCTAATCAAATGAGCCTACCCAGCCAGTGACTTGTCTTAATTACAGTGCCTAAATAATAAGATATAGGAGAAGAAAAGAAAACTCTAAGAATATTACCAACCATATTGATCACTCCTTATGATTTCTCTACTCATTTCACATGCTGCTATTACATTTTCAGTGTTCAGATAGTTGCATTATTTATTTCCTTGTAATTTGTGGGAACAAGACCCATGCCAGCTTGTACTGGAAGCCTCCCCTTATTTTTCAAAGTATTGATTTATTCTATAAATGGTAGCCAATTGTAGTTGAAATAGTTCTTATTTGTGTCTTTCAGGTATGTTATAAATTAAATATAATTGCAGGCTGTCTGGGTAACTAACTTATTTCCTTGTTAACATTATTTCTATGGGAAAATATATTCTAAATTCTAAATAACCATCATAAAAATGACTTTTAGAGCAGAACTTATTCCTGTTATGTCTTCTGAATGACAAAGGGCTTGGAGCCTGAAGCAGAAATTTGCTGTCATTACAGCTTCCTTTATTTCTGTGTTCTGTACTATACTGTTGGCTTTGGTTTCGGCATGTTTTAGTCTATGTCTGCCTCTCTGTTTCAGAATCTGTGTCATGCTCTTTCCTCATGGGTTCAGGGGCTTTTTGCTTGACCTGCTCCTTGTCTTCCCTTCTTCTGGGTCTTGATCACATCCTGTTCATACCATTTGTGCTGATAATTGGAGGTTACACTGACTGAATATTTACGTTGCCCTAAAATTCATATGTTGAAGTATAATCCCCAATGTGAGAGTATTAAATGATGGGACATTTGGTAAGTAATTAGGTCATGAGGGTAGAGTCCTCATGAATGGGATTAGTGCCCTTATATAATGAAAAGATGATAAAAAGAGAAACAAAAGAGATGATCTCTCTGCCATGTGAGGGCTCGGCAAGAAGATGCTGTCTACCAGCCGGGCAGAGGGCTTTCGCTGGAATCTGACAGTGTTGGCACCCTGACCTCAGACTTCTCAGCTTCCAGAGCTGTGGGAAACAAATTTCTATTGTTTAAGCTACCCTGTCTATGGTGTTTGTTCTCACGGCCCAAATTGACTCAGACAAGTACACAATGAATAGCTTTGCTTCTTTCTTAACTGATTTGAAGGCTTTTATACTCTTTTTAGGTATTGTTTTAGGAGTTGGGAGATACCAGAATTAATGGCAATTAGACCCTGATTTAGGATGGTCATCCTTGGATAGAAGACTATGATAACACTGTCAGTAAAAAAGAGAGGGTAAGGGAATCTAGAGAAAGGCTGGATTATTTCTGGCTGGGGATAGTAGAGAAGACTTAATACACAAGGTAGCATGCGAACTGACCTGAGAGAAGAAGCAGGGTTTAGCAAGGAAGACAACCATATTTGGAGAAAACTGAATGGAGAAAAGTCAAGGAAATGGAGAAGTGCAAGTTGGCAACAGTGGGTTCTGTTATTGGCTGGCAGTAAAGGATTCAGAAGGTGGAGCATTTGCTCTCTCATTAAGCACAGATATTCCATAGCACATTCATGATCCTGTTGTTTAGGAAACCTTTATGTCCTCCTATTGTCTCTTCAGCACCTAGCCTTCCCAAAGGCATGGTCATAGTAGAAATGAAAAATGCAGCATGAATGGCAGGTGCCAAATACATAATGAGATTCCTTCTTCTCCAAGGACACTCTGCCCTGTCTCCAGGTGCAGGTGAGAGGGAGCGCTCTTAGGTGGAGGTCCTCGATTCCTTCAAAAGCAGTCTGTTCTATCCCAGGAAAGCTCTGCTTCCAGGAAGCCCACGAAGGGCCCTGTGCTCCCCAGATGGAACAAATTCTCCCCTATACTGCATGTAGACTGGATCCACAGTGAGACCTAAGGGCTGGAGTTCTCATCACCCAGCTCTGAAGACTTGTCCAGAAGAAGGATTTCTAAATTGTTCTAAGTAATTGGAACAATATTTGGAATAAGCAAATTAACTCTCATGAAGACAGCACTCATTTGCATGTAAAATTTCTGATTTCCTTTTTATTTATCTATTTCTGTTTCCTTTCTAAAGCCTCCTTACATCATAGTTATTCTGCCTATGGCTCACAGCTGCCTGTCACCCCCAACCCCTGTCCCCGCTTTGAAAAAAGTCAGCTTAATTTTCTCAGTGCCTCGTACAACCTGTTATTTATTCAGAAGAACATTTGCAATAATGCATTAAATGGTAGCCTAGTGACCTGAAAGAGTTAATGCACATCCCCTTTTGGTGAACTCCTTCTATGCTAGCATCACTTAGGCACTTAGGAAATTTTATTCAGTGAATACAAAATAATCATGTCTGACCCAGGTGCAATGAGTACAGGCTTTTAAAACATGTTAAGATGGGTTTGTCTACTGACCTGTGGCAAATATCAGAGAGTTAAAGAATAACTATCTGTTTTATCACAGCTGTACTTGCCATCATGGAATATTTAAAGTCAAATCAGAACCAAGGCCAGATACTAGCAAGCCTAGTATAAACAAGTGGCTAGGGTCAAAGAGAATTTAAACCTAACAAACAATGATGCAGACCAGGTCATGCCACTTCCCTTATTAAAACCCTTTAGTGATTTCAGGATAAATCTTAAATTTCTCAGCATGCAACAGGGTCATTCATGGACTGGCTGGTCTAACCTTCTTGGCTTGTTCCTTGTGTGTACACTGTGTTAGCTGGCTAGGGCTGCCATGAAAAGGCACCACATGCTGGTTGGCTTAAACAACGGAAGTTTATTTTCTCACAGCTCTGGACACTAGAAGTCCAAGAATGAGGTGTCAGCAGGGTTGGTTTCTTTTGAGGCCTCTCTCCTTGGTTTGCAGATGGCTGTGTCTTCACATGGTTTTTCTTCTGTGTCTGTCTGTCCAAATGTTTCCTTATTACAAGGAAACCCATCACATTGCATTAGAGCCTAACTAAGGAACACATTTTAACTTCACTACCTTTTTCAAAGGCCAAATCTCCAAATACAGCACATTTGGAGGCACTGGGCGTTAGAACTTCAACATAAAGGATTTTGGGGGGACACAACTCAGCACGTAACAATACTTGTGTTCTAGCCCATAACCACTCACAACTTCCCAAATATGCCTAGCTTGCTGTCACTTCTTGATTTTATACCCGTGGGTCCTTTCCATGCTTCCTTGCCTGGCTACCTCCTACTTGGCTCAAGCATCACCTTTGTCACCACTAGGGGTGATGATCTAGAGGACCAACTCTGTCTCACTCATTCGTGCTTTGATCAATATCATGCTCAACAAATGTCACACTAAATTGACAATTTTAGGGACTCAAATAAAGGAAATGAAGTAGAGAGATTATTGATAATTCCTCTACTCATCAATCCTGGTCCAGCCCAGGCTAGCACTCTGAGCCTGGGTCTGGCTTGGGTGGAGGCTGAGTGATCAGCACTTTAGGGAGGAGGCCATGTGGAGGTGAGGGCCCATGTGTCCATGAGACATAGTCTGCCCAGTATGGTAGCCACTAGCCATATGCGGTTCTTCAATTTAAGTAACTTAAATAAAACAAAAAATTCAGCTCCTCAGTTTTACTAGTTACATTTCATGTGCTCGATATTCATGTAGGGCTGGTGGCTACTGTGTTGAATAATACAGATATAGTCCATTGCTATCAATGCAGAAAGTTCAACTGGACAGTTTCAGGAGGACCCAAAAGGCCAGGTTGGTCTGTGTTCCACTCCTCTGCCTCACCCCAAGCCTATCATTCGGGGCTATAGTGATCTGACTAGTACTGAACTGACCACAAATTCTCAGCTCTCTTGAAGCAAATGAAACCTTGACTCCAGAATTTATCTGTTTCATTATGGTCCTTGGCTATGACTCACAGGTAATCTTCATATCTTTGTGCCACTTGGCAACAGAACAAACTTTTAACATAATTTCACTTATACCTATATGTAGGAGACCATTCTGCATGGCGTGGGCCCAGCTCCCACTCGGAGATGCACAGAACCCATGCCCACAGATAGGTTCTCCCATGGAAAATCAGGTTTGCATTGTGCCTAGGCTGCTTTTCATCTTTTTGCTAAAAAACCCCTTCACCCTGATTTGCAGCAAACATTTACTGCAAAATAGCTTCCTAAAATCCATGCTAAACCTTCCAAGGATCAGAGTAACTGGTTCAACCACTTTTGCCTTTTCATTTGCAAATATCCTTCTTCTGTGATGTGATTACTGGCATCCTCTTCTTTTGTTTTCCGTAAAAGGTAACCCCCTAAAGCGAACCTGTGCATAGTTAATGAGAACCTTCTTGTAATGTGCCCAGTAAGACAATAAAAGCTAGTTGAAGCAAGGGCCAAGGCTTCTGCTCCCCTTGAGAGAGAAGCCGCTCAACCTTTTTTTCCACAGGATTCAGTAGTCCGTGTGAATTTCTTTTGTTTCAGCTACAACACCGTGGACCCTGTGAGCCGGGGTACGCGACACCTATATTCAAGGCTACAGATACATTCAGGGCAAATGTGGGATACAGGTGAAGGCTGTCATAATGCTCCAGGTGTCTCTTCTATCCTGAGAGCTAGCTACAGTCTACTTTACAGCCACCAAGTATTATTCCTCTTTTTCTATTGTGACCCAATCTTAGGGAAAAATGATGTATTAGTCATTTCTCCCTGAGCATGGACTTATCATGTTATCTCACCCTATAGTGTAAGATGGAATGACATAATAAATATTAGAAATTTGACTTTATGCCTTTCAGCAATGTGAGCCTGGGAAAGTATTTTGTCCCTCCTGGGTCTCTGTTTTCTGTGCTGCGAAATGAAGACAGCAATATTTACTTCAAATTGTTGTAAGACTTGATGTGGGAGAGTGTACACCTACCACAGAATACATATACTAAATGTTAGTTTTATTTCATTACTTTTCCTCTGTCAAATTAATTTAATTATTGTCAAGTAATCAGAGGAAGCTTTTTTTGGTGGGGGGTGCAGATGGGGAGAAGTATAGCGCTTTCACAGGCCTCCTGAAAAATACCACCAAGGCCAGCCCTCTGTTTTTGCCTTCAGATCTATTAGGCACAAAACCTAAGCATTGTTTGTCTTCCTGGCTTGCTCTTTCTGCAGGTAATATGTTGCTAATCGGGTTCCTCTTAAATATCCTGAGGCTCTTTCTCATGGATAGATATTTCTCACCTGTGAAGATGAAGTGAGTTCTGGAAAAACAGAGAAAAGACTCAGTGTGGCAGGTCATTATTTCCAGTATCCAAGGTAAAAGCAAGAAGTGGATTCAGCCCCACAGCAGATTGCATTTGTTGGGCAAATATGCACCTTTGCCCCTGAGAAAAATCCATCAATTCTTTGGCCCAATTACCATGGCAGCAGACTGTGGGGACACTTGGGATAACAGGACAAGGTGGCAATCGACTATTAGTGTTTAATAAAAAACTTGGTACTGTAGAGACAAATGTACTTTTTAAGTTATGTTTTCAATTGATCCTTACAATTATCAACAACCAGAAAGAACCTCTAGAAGGAAAATAGTTGGAAGGTGGCTTCTCATTCTAGCACAAAGAAGCTGATTGCAGGATTTTAGCATTTAAAGGGAAACTTTACTTTTGAGATGAATATTCCACTGTATGAGTACAAAATTTATTTTCTAAGAGTGTCACCTTTTGCGGATGGTCATCACTGACAACGAGAAGAATGGGACACCCAGAAGTTACAGATGGAAGACAAACGGTGCTGAAAACAGAAGCTCTTCATAGGATGGCGTAGGAAGCTCCTTCAACTTTGTCCTCAGATTAACTGAATATAACTGGTTCTACCAGATAAACCACTTTAATTGTAATTAAGGTTAAACTACTTTAATTTTTCCGTGATGTATTTTAAATTTGAAAAACTTATGTGAAAGTGTTACAATGAAAAGCGATCTATATGTGGCTTTTGTTTTCTTACAGGGTAGCAATTTACTCCATGATTGAAAGACTTTTAGATCCCAGCTTTCAGACACTGTGAGTAGCAATGATGACTGGGGTAGTTAATTCCTTAAGGACTGACTAAGTCGATACGGTAATGTGGTGGTATTTTAATCGACTGCACAATATTTAACTTATTTCTTTTATTCACTAGGAGAGTTTGTACTTCCTTCCATCCCTCTTCTTTCCTTTTTTCTTCCTTCCTCCTTTTCCTCTTTCCCTTCTCCTGTCTTTCTCCTTCTTTTTCCTTATGGGCCCAAGGAGGATCTAGTTTTACTCCTTGCTATATAATACCAATTTTTTGTGAAATTAATTAAACAGTATTTACTGAAGATCTCCCTTGTTCTAGCCATGGTTCTATGCACTACTGATACAGCGGATGACAAAGGTATAGAAACCTCTGTTCTCATGAACTTTATAGTCTCAAAATAGTTTCTAGATCTTTTGGGGATTTTCTTGAAGTATATTGGAAGTTTTTCATGAACTGTAAAGGAGAATTCAATTTCTCTGGTTTTCAGTGCACACTCAAAAGCTATTTCCACTAATGTAATGAATTGAAGATAGCTCATTATCTAGAGCTGGTAAAGCCTTGACCTTAAAATCACTGTTATGGTGAAATGCCTTGAGGAGCTCTACCTTCAAATATCTCATTTTAAATGAAACCTATCGGAAATGTCTATGGTTATAAATCATTTTTAAAAAACCCACTAAAATTCTTTTTCTTTCTTTTAACCTTGATGGATTGTCCTGTTTCCCTGTTCCTACTGGAATGTCTGCAAGTCAAATGCAACTCAAATACTAATTCATCTATTTCATTTAGGTTCTAAATTTATATCCCTGTTCCTCTGACAAACAATAGATGGCAACATGTTCTGCATCAAGAACACAGCCATTCTACTTTTCTTATGCTTGATATATTTTTGAGTTCCTAAGCATGAGCTGTCCCACTCCCAGACGTACCTTAATAAATTAGGTGGCAGGACTCAAAATGCAAGCAGAAGAACAAGCTCTCAATGAGGTCCATTTTATAGAACCGTAGCATTTATGAATAGCAGATTTAAGATAATTTGGTTGAAGTGATTGCCTTTGTCTCACCTCTTTTTGAATCTTTTCCCTTGTATCATTTTCTGTCATAGTTCACTGAACTATTCCTAGCAATTCAGACTGTGAATAAACTCAGCTAAGAATACACTTAAATGATATTGGAAGAGGGGCCAACTTGTGTGTCAGACCATTTCATTTTTCATACTTAATTTTTTTATTTAGCTAATAAAGACAAATTGTCCTTTAAATGACATAAATTTGATTTCTGATATTCTATGGAATGATTTTTCCTGTGTATAACTATCCTAAAGTTTGACTTCTCCCTCAATAAGACTCATATTATTGGAGGTAATACATAGAATCTGAATTTGATAGCCCTTTCCCTTCCTGCTAAACACTGAGGGCTGGTTGTGGGAAGTGTTTGGTAGCACTTTTTTCTTGGGAAGCTTATATCCAAAGCAAGAACAACTTTCGTTCTCTTTTTATGCATTTCCCTCCGTTCCCTAACTTTTGTCTTTAAATATTTAATAATTTCTTAGCATGTATAAAGCACTGTTCAAGGTGCTATTCTTAGGGATAAAATTAATAGAAATAATAATATGATTTTGATAATAATTAATAAGTACTATTTAGTGCCTATCTTTGCCATTCAGTTTACATAGTTTATTCATGAACATATATTTTTCTTATGAACACATTTTGAAGCTCTGACTTAGAGTTCTAAAATTAGGAGTATAGTGTTCTGCTCATGTATGCTGGTTGCACAATGAATTTTAAACAAATTTAATCTCTACATGTTGTTAATACAGAACTTTTTTCATTGTCCCTCTTTTATTTAAACTTGAAGCTTTATTTTTGAGAGGTACTATCAAGTAGGTCCAAGGACATGATTTGGTCCTTAGCTTCAGTAAGGGTGTTTATGACAATGATGACCAGTTGAATTTCAGGTTACTAGAGAGAGAAAGAGGAAGATAACTTAAACTTTAAAAGGTAATACGTAGGATAAACAAAGTGAAGAATTGCTTGTGTTGTGAAAGAGGGAGTAAGCTCCTTGAGGAGTTTATGGTGTATTCATTCTTATAAAAATTTAAACAAAATTATTAATGATTGCTCCATTTGGGTGATTATTTACTGTCTAAGGAAGGAGTGAGCAAAATTTGTCCAGTGAAACAAAAGCTGAGGAATTCATTACCACTAGACCTGCCTAACAAAAATGTCAAAGGGAGCCCTTCAAGGCAAAATGAAAAGATGCTAAAAAGCAGCATCATGGCATAAGGAAGTATGAAGTTTAAATACATAAGGGTAAAGGTAAATACGTAGGTAAACATAGAATACTGTGTTACTATAATGGTGGAGGGTAAATAATTTTTAATTTTAGTATAAAAGTTAAAAGACAAAATATTAAAGATAAATGCAACTAAGGTATGTTAGAAGATACACAATATAAATAGATATAAATTGTGACAACAATAACATAAAGTGTGTGGGAAGTTGAAGTGTAGAGTTTTGCATGTGATTGAACTTACATTGCTATTAGCATAAGATAGGATAAAGTATTTTATGTAAGTCCCAAGGTAACCACACACACATCCACATGCACATACACAAAACCTATAGAAGTTACACCAAAGAAAAAGGAGAGTCAAAATATATCAATACAGACAATCAACAAAACACAAAAAGAGTCAGTGAGAGAAGAAAGACAAAGTGCTACAAGACTACAGGGAACATTAACAAAATAGCAATCGTAAATTCTTACCTATCTATAATTACTTTAAATGTAAATGAATTAAACTGCCAGATCAAAAGACATAAAATAGCTGAGTGGATAAAAAATAAAGCCTAACTCTATGCTGCATACAAGAAACTAAATTTAAGGATACACATAGGTTGACAGTGAAGAAGTAGAAAAAGGTATTTCATGCAAATGATAACTGAAAGAAAGCAGGGATGGCTAAAGTTATATCAGAATAAGTAGACTTTTTAGTTAAAAAATGTCACCAAGGACAAAAAAGATCATACAATAATAAAAGGGTTAATCCACCAGGAAAAAATAATGATTATGAATATATGTAAACCCAACATTAGTACCCTAAATATATAAATAAAACATTGATAGAACATTGACAAATTGGCATCAATACAATAATAATAGCAGACTTCAATAGCCCACCTTTAATAATGGATAAAACATTCAGACAGATTAATAAGCAAATAGAAGACTTGAACAACACCGTAGACTAAAGGGACCTAACAGATATAGAGAACATTTCATCTAACAGCTGCACAGTGAACATTCTATGTAAGTAAACATGGAACTTTCTCTAGGATAGATCACATTAGATCAGAAAACAAGTCTTACAAATTGAAGATTGAAATCACACCAAGTATCTTTTCTGACTACAGTGGAATGAAACTAGAAATCAACATCAGAAGGAAAACTGAAAAATTTACCTATGTGTAGAAATTAAACAACACACTGTTGAACAACCATTTAGCCAAAGAAGAAATCCAAAAAGAAATTAGAAAATACTTTGATACAAATGAAAATAAAATTTATAGGATGCAAAAAAAGCAGCAGTAAGAAGAAATTCATAGCAATATACAATATCAAAACAAAAAAAGAAAGATCTTAAATCAACAATCTAATTTTATACCTCAAAGATCTAGAAAGAGAAGAAGAACTAAGGCCTGAGTTAATACAAGGAAGAAAATAACAAAGATGAGAGAAGAAATAAATAAAATTAAAAAATAGAAGAAGAAATAAATCCACAAAACTAAGTTTAGTTTTTGAAAAAGTAAACAAAACTGACACTCTTACACTATCTAAAAAAAAAACTCAAATAAAATCAGAAATGAAGGAAGAGACATCATCACTTTTGCCTCAGAATCAAAAAAGATCATAAAATACTATATGAATAGTTATTCAACAAAAATGGATATTTTAGAAATGGAAAAATTGCTAGAGACATATAATCTATTAAGACTGTATCATAAAAAAGTAGGTAGTATGGAGATGAATCACTAATCCAAAATCTCTGAAAAAAGGAAAGTTCAGACCAGGTAAATTCTACCAAACACTTAATGAAAAATGAACACCAATCTTTCTCAAAGCCTTACAGAAAAATTTGAAGGAGAGGAAATACTCCCACACTTATTTTATGAGTACAGCATAAAGCAATAACAAGGCCAGAGAAGAGTACCACAAGAAAATAAAACTACAAATCAATGTCCTTGATGAGTATGGTTGCCAAATTTGTCAATAAAATCTAGCATACTGAATCTTATAGCACATTTAAAGGATTATACACCATGTAGTGTGATATTTATCTCTGGGATGCAAGCATAGTTCAACAAGCAAAAATCAATGTGATACACTACATTAACAGATTAAAGGATGCAAATAAAAACTATATGATCACCTCAATAGATGCAGAAAAATGTTTGATAAAATACCTTTTCCTGACAAAAATTTTAAACAAATTAGAAATAGAAGAAAAATACGTTAACGAAATAAAGTCCATATATAAAAAGCCCACAGTTAACATTATACTCAATGGAAAAAACAAAGATTTTTCTCTAAGATCAGGAATAGGGCATGGATCCCCACTCTCACCACTTCTAGTCAACTTAATTCTGGAAGTCATAGCCAGAGTAAGTAGGCAAGAAAAAGAAATGTATCTAACTCAGAAAGGAAGAAGTAAAATTGTCCCTGTTTGCAGATGATATGATCTTATAGAAAACCCTAAAGACTGTGCTAAAAAACTATTAGAACTAAGATACAAATTCAGTACAGTTGTAGGATACAGAATGAATATGCAAAACACAGTTGCATTCTTATACATTAACAATGAACTGTCTGAAAAGAAATTTAGAAAACAATTCTATTTACAATAGACCAAAAAGAGTTCTTAGGAACAAACTTAACTAAGAAGGTGACCGACTTGTGTACTGGAAGCTGCAAGAACATTGATGAAATAAATAAAAGAATACACAAACAAATGGAAAGACATACTGTGTTTATGAAATGGGAGACTTGATATTGTCAAAATACCCATACTACCAAAAACAATCTATACACTCAATGTAATCCTTATCAAAATCCCAATGGCTTTTTTAAAAGAAATATAAAAAATAATTCTGCATTTCATATGGAACCACGTACCATCAATAGCCAAAGCAATCCTGAGAAAGGAGAACAAAGCTGTAGATATCACAGGGGGAGGAGATCAAAGGGGGAAAATTCAGGCAACTGTAACAGAACAACAATATAATATTTAATTAAAAATAAATAAATAAAAACTATATTACAATATATTATGCTAACCAAAACAGCATATACACTGAAGGAACAGAATAGAAACCCCAGAAATACATCCATGTATATATGGCCAACTTACTTCAAGGGTGCCAAGAATACACAGTGGGGAGTGGATAGTCTATTCAACAAATGGTGTTGGGAAAACTGGTAATCTACATGAAAAAGAATGAAATTGAACCATTATTTTTCATCATACATAAAAACAGATTAAAGACTCAAATTTTAGAGCTGAAATTTCAAAGCTGCTAGAAGAAAACAGAGGAAAACCTTCATGCTATTGGTCATGGCAATGATTTAATGGAAATGACATCGAAAGCACAGGCAACAAAAGCAAAAATAAACAAGCGGGATCACATGAAACTAGAAAGCTTTGACAAATGGCCAATAGCTATATGAAAAAATGCTCAATGTCACTAATCATCAGGGAAATGCAAATAAAAACCACAATGAGATGGCTCTTTACACCAATCAGGATGGCAGGTATATATGTATATACCAAAATCCCAAAAGACAACAGTACAGGAGAGGATGTGGAAAAAAATGAAACTCTCGTACTCTTGGTGGAAATACAAAATAACACATGTCTATAGAAAACAGTATAGAGGTTGCTCAAGAAATTAAAAATAGTACTATCATATGATTATTGACAGTTCCTTGTCCAAAAAGAACTGTCATCAGGATGTTGAAGAAACAGCTTGCCCATGTTCACTGCAGCACTATTCCTAAGCACCAAGATTTAGAACCAACCTAAATGTCTATTTACAGATGAATAGATAAAATGTAGAATATACATACATTAGAGTTCTATTCAGCCTTAAAAAAGAAGGAAATTCTGTGATAGATGACAACATGGATGAACCTTAGAACATTATTTTAAGTGAAATGAGCCTGTCACAGAAAGCCCAATATTGCATTATTCCACGTAGATGAGGTAACTGAAATGGTCCAAATCATGCAATCAAAGAGTGAAATGGTGGTTGCTAGGGGCTGGAAGGAGCAGAGGGAGTGGGGAGTTGCTAGTCATCAGGCATCAAGTTAATTGAGATGATAAGCTGGAGATCTGGTGTACAGCTTGTACCTACAGTCAACAATAGCAAATTATACTTCTTAAAGGCTTGTTGAGGGTAGATCTCATGTTAAGTGTTCTTACCACAACTAAATAAATTAAAACTATATTTTCTTCAGAGACTTTTATGTTTTCATTTAAATCATGGATCCATTTAAAATTTATTTAGATTTAAATTTTGAAATAGTGATTTAACTGAATTACCTTGCCCAAAACTGATAATTACCCTAATGCCATTTATCATCATCATTATTTTTCCATTCATTTGAAATCCCATTTGTGTCAAATATTTTATGTGTTTCTGGACTTTGTATTGTTTCACTTATTTTTCTTTGTATTTCTGACACTGATACAATACTGGTTAATTGCTCCATCTTTACCATTTGATATGCCTAGGCTTTCTGTATTATTTTTCTTTTAAATTTTTCTTGAGTAGGTTTTTAGGTTACTATTTCAGAAGAAGTTCAGAATTACAACAAATTCTTTTGAGAGTTTGAAGTGAATTGCATTAAATATATAGATTAATTGACTGAGACTTGTTTACAATAACAAGTATATTCATACAAGAATATGGTCTCTCTCTAATAAAATCTTTTATGACCTATGGTTAAATTTAGCATTTTCTTTATATGGGTTATATGCTTTTCTTTTTTGCCAGTGGGAAATGACTTTTTTCTATTATATTTTATAACTAGATATTGCTGGTATAAATAAAAGCAATAGTTTTTGTTACATTTATTAGGTAATGGCCACCTACAAAACTTGGTTATTGTTTCTTATAGGTGAGACCATTGTAAATGTTTTAAAGAGAAAAACAGGTGCCTTGGGACCCAGGAAGGGGCTGCTGACTGGCCACTGTAGATGCCTCACAAGTTGTGAATCTCAGTCTTGCAGTTACAGAAATTGAACCTTCACCAGTAACCCCTTAGATAGATGAAACACACATTAGCAGAGACCTAATGGATAAACAAGAATATTGACTTATTAATATACTATGAAGGATCATCCCTTTGTAGGGACTGAATGATCTTATGTCTCAACCCAAGACACTCTGGTTTTTTTTTTTTTTTTTTGAGGTAGCTAGGAAATAAAATTAACAATGAAAAATTGCCTGAGGAGCAGAATTCATTTCAGTTGGGTTGTATTGGAATTGACTTTTTTCAAACCCTAAGCACATAGTAAAGATTTCTACAAGGTCCAGGGTTCTGCCTGAGCAAATTTCATTCTCCTGGCCAGTATTGGACAGGTGCTCCTAAAGTTTATCTTCCAGACTCAGCAGTTTTCTGCTGGCTGCTGACTTCTATAAGTTCATTCATTGTTTAGGTGTATTCTTACTACCAAGAAACAGTTGTTTTTAGAAGAGCAAGTCTTTCTATGAGGACAAAGATACCGTGTCTCTTCGCATTATGTGTTGATTTAATTAGATTAATATTCAGAAGGTGGCCTTAATTTTCTGATTTCCAAGTTTAGGGGGTATGTGGGAAAATTACCTAACCATGGACTCCCCCGCCCATGGTTTCTACAGCCATAGTGAAAAAACAGGAGGATTGGTGGCCATGTTGGTTTTTATAATTCCTTTTGTGCAAATTAAGGTTGTTAAATACACAAAGGCAAAGTTAATAAATACATTTTGATAATACAGGGGTCATCGCCAAAGTTGAGAAGGATGGGCCAGGTAAAGCTTGAATGTGTGTACCTAAGACCTTCTCCACCTCAATTCCCTTTCTGTGGTCAATAGCAACCCCACATCTTCAAGAACCCCAGTGACAGATGAGGGGTGCTCCAGGGAACAAAAGGCTCAGATACTTTCAAGATATTTTTGGGTAATAAGCAGGGAATTCTGTTCCTGTCTGTGCTGCAGAATAGTATGTTTTGTTTTCTCCTGAACCAGAGGAGAATTAAGCCCCTTAAGAATAACTAGGTAGATAAAACTGCTCATCAACTTAATAAGTAAATGTCACTTCATTACAGTTTGGCTCAGTGCAATTTATTGAAGTCAGTCCATTTGCTGTTATCTGAAACATTAAACATAGTTTCAGCTAGGCTTGCTTAAGCTGAGAGAACATACAAAATACCCACCACAGTCAACAGAAATGCAAATCGAAAGAGGAGCCAGATAGAAAGTAGCGTACGCTGTACATACAACCTTAGAAACAAAGGCTAATTAGCCTGAACAGGTGCATGTCACTTGGTCCTGCTGCTCGAACATCTATTATTGGACCTTTACTTATCTCCTTTATGATTTACATATTTTCTATTTATAAATCATACTCTACACTTCCCCCATGCTGCTGAAGTGGGTGATGGTCTTACTTCCACTTTTCAGATAAAGAGGTTTCAGAGGGTGCCTTCCTCAGCCCAAGTGCGAAAGTGAGCAGCCTTCCCAGAGCCCGTGTTCCTGCACCCTCTTTCCAGGACCATCAAGGCCGTCTCAGCGCATCTCACTAGAGCACCTTCTCCATGTGGCAGCTGACATCCCATGGCCACATCCTGAAATAGCTTCCACATTTGTCCCAATAAAAATTTCAGGACCAGAAAAGGAAAGCCTCAATAAACTGTTGTTGAATAACTGAAGGTGTCCTATAAATAGGGTGGATTTTTAATCTTTGGGAATGGCTTCCAGCAAAAGGTGGGAAGAGTATAAAGACTGAAAAAGAAAGTCAAGAGCAGGCATGAGTGGAAGAGGACTGCAGCAGAGGCAGAGTAAGAGAAATCAGAGAAGAAGGAAGAAATGTGGAGTCCAGGGTCCCTCAAGTCAGGACAGAATCAAATGGCCATTTTGGGGAGAACCTGGAAAGATCTACTGGGTTTTGAAATCAACGATTCATCAATGGCCTCAAGGAGCAGTTTCAGAAAGAGTGCAGAGCAGGGTCAGACCATCGAGGTTGAGAAGGGAAAGGACAGGCAGGGGAGGAGGCACTGTAGCTGGGTAGTTGAGCTCAGGTATCTGGGGTTAACTAGTCTGAGTCCAAGTCTGCATTCTCTCCTTACTGGCTCTGTGTTTCTGATGAGTTACTTAAACTTTCCAAGACAGATAGTTTCCTGTTGTACAGATGAACTAATGACAGTACCGTCCTCAGGAGGAATAAATGTGGTAATGCGTATAAACACTCAGCACGGTACTGGGCCCTTGCAAAACATTCAATAAATGTTTGTTGTTAAAAATAGAGGCAGTAATATCCTCTAGGTCCATCCATGCTGTCACAAATGGTAAGATTTCATTCTTTTGTTATGGACAACTAATATTTTATTTGATGTGTGTATGTGTATAAATATATATGTATATGTATGTATATGTCACACATTTTTTAAAAGACATTAAATAGTTGCTTTATTTTCTCAAGCATCTGACCAAGATCACAAAGGAGCAAAGATATGGAAAAAGGGAGAATCATGTGGAAAGTGTAGAAAGAATTAATTACATAAAAGAGAGAGCTGTGATTTTTCTGTCATTTTACAAACGAGACAACTCATGACCCAGAGTCCTGGGTACTGCATAGGAAAGTAAGAAGGGTACACTGGTACACCACAACTTTTTGATTCACTCATCTATGGGTGGTCACTTGGGTTGATTCCATATCTTGGAGATTGTAAATGATGCTGTAGTGAGCATAGCAGTGCGTATATTCTTTTGAATTAGTGTTTTGGATAGACCAAGAAGGTATTAGCCTAACTGAAGCAAGTCAGTTAGAGAAAGACAAAGCCATATGATTTCACTTTTATGTGGAATCTGAAGTACAAAATTGAAACAGAAGGTACACTGGTGGTTGTCAAAGGGGAGATGGGGTGGGGTCTTCATGAAAGAGGTGAAGAGATTATGAAGTACAAATTGGTAGTTATAAAATAGTCACAGGCATGTAAAACACAGCCCAGGGAATATAGTCAATAATGTTGTGATAACTACATATGGTGCCTGGTGGGTCCTGGCAATATCAGAGGGAACACTTTGGAAAGCGTATGATTGTCAGGCACTGTGCTGTTGACTTGAAACTAATACAAAATATTATTGAGAGTAAACTGTAATTTAAAAAATAGAGGCAATAAATTTTGACACTTTTAATAAACAAAGAAGGAAAGGTGTTTGAGGAATAGGAAATACTTGAGTTTGTTTATAGGCCAAGTAAAATAGTAAGTGTAGAGGAAGATATTGGTGCTGGAAGAAAGGATGGTTAGTGGATGTATGAGAGGAGAGTGAAGACAAAATGATGAAAGGAAGAGAGCCTTGGCCAATCATGCCTTTGAAGGCAGAGTAAAAGGAAGTTAAAAACTTGTTAGATTGCCCTGATCTGCAGAGTGTAACTAAGAGGTAGATTTATTTGCTGAGAGAATGGAGACAGGGTGAAGGCGATGGAATGAATGTTTAATGGCCTAGCTGAGGAAAAAAGTATTTGGAAGAGTTGCCCTGCATGTCACCTGCTACGATAAACTAATGAAAGTGGAGCACAGGCCAGGAGAAACAGCTGAGCCCTGCAGGCCAGGCTCACACAGTACAATTTCCTGCTGGGCCAGGCATCCAAATGTCCAGTTGAGAGACTAACACTGGGAGTTTTCCCAGAATGGGGACCTGTAATGAGGTACAGGAGAGAGCCTAGAGAAAATGGGTCCCAGAAAGCAAGGGAGAGTACACTTGCTGTCTGGTTGTGAGATCCAGGTAGGAAATAGCCAGGTGACGCTTGAAGTGAGCTGAGGGTCAGAGAGAAAGGGAATGGAAGGTTAGTGTAGGTAGAGGTCAGATGGACATTTTACTGCAACTTTCTAGAATTCACATTAACTTTCATGGCATTCGAGAGACATTGGCTTCTTGAACACTCTAAGGTAAGTTTTACAATGAAAGAAAACTTGCAAACCTTCACTAGAAAAAAGCTTTGAGTCTGTCTCCTTTTGATAAACACTAAAAAATGCCCAGAGGTTATTCCGTTTTCTTGGCCATACTTCATCCCTGAATATTGACTGCAAGGTCAGAAAGTCAGGAAGTTAAAGAAGATCTTGCTTCTTCCAGCTGCTGGTGGCTGCTAGCAGTCCTTGATTTGCAGCCACATCACCCAGTCTCTGCCTCTGTCTCACATCGCCGTCTTCTCTTTAGATATCAAAACTCCCTCTGCTGCTGTCTTGTAAGGACACTTCTGAAGATGTTCAGGGCCCATGTGGGTAATCCAAGATAATCTTCTCATCTCAAGACCCTTAACTTAATCATACCTGCAAAGTAATCCTTTTTCAGATAAGGTAATACAGGTTCCAGACATTAGAAATGTTTCAGTCAGGGTTCCCAGGAGAAACAGAACCAATACGAGTCTGCCTATCTATCTATCTATCTATCTATCTATCTATCTATCTATCTATCTGTCTGTCTGTCATCAATCATCATCTATCTATCTTAAGTAATCTGCTTATGTGAGAGCTGGAAAGTCTGAAATCTGTAGGTCAGGTGAGCAGGCTGGAAACTGAGGCCAGAATTGATGCTGTAGTATTGGGACAGAATCTCTTCTTTAATTTTTAATTTAAAGGCCTTTAACTGATTGGGTGAGGCTCAACCGCCACATCAAGTGAAATCAACTTTAAAGTCAACAATTGAGATATTAACCACATCTACAAAATATCTTCACAGTAAAAACTAGATTAGTGTGGTATTAAATAACTGAATACTAAACTCTAGCCAAGGGGACACATCAGACTAACCATCATAGGATACATACCTTTGAAGGCCAAGTATACTTAAGATTTAGGTAATATAGAAGAATAAAGAGTAAAAAGTGAAAGTCCCCTATTTTCTGTCCTTCATCTAACTCTTCTCCCTAGAAGAAACCATATTAACTGTTTGGTTTCATAATTTCAGATTTTTCCCATGTTATTTATAGATTTACTTATGATACTTATATGTGCATATATCTATTTATATGTATCATAAATTGAACTTGCTTTTTAAATATTATGTGTTGGAGAAATTTCTACACCTGTACATACAGGTCTACTTCAGTTTTTTAACCACTGTATGGGTGTCCAAGGTATGAATGTACTGTAACACATTTAACTATTTTCCTTGATGATAGACCTTTATTTTCAATTTTTTATTATGAACAGCACTTTTACAGTACACAATCCTTACTTATATTTCTACATGTGATTATATTTCTAAGAGATATCCTTAGCTGTGGAATTGCTAAATCAAATGGAATTCACATTTTGACATTTGATGACACCCCTAAATTATTCTTCATAAAGAATATATTAATTTTCAGTCACAAATATAAAGAACACTTATTTTTTACATAGTCTTCCTATTGGGAATCACAGTTTTAATATTTTACAGCTTGATGAAGGGAAAGTAACACATCGTTGTTGTTTCAGTTTGATTTTTCTTGATTACTAATGTGACTAAACATCTTTTCATACATTTATGGCCATTTTAATTTTCTTTCTATAAATTGCCTATGCCTATTCTTTGCTCATTATCTGTTGCCATGTATTTTTCTCATTGATTTTTAGGAGCATTTTATTTATTAGACATAGTCTATATTATGAATTACCATTATTTTATACCTATGTCTTTCACTTGCTTATGAATTTAAAAAATTTTTTTGCACTTTTCAGTATACTTTATTGATTATGCTATTACAGTTGTCCCATTTTTTCTCCCCTTTATAACCTCCTCCCTGTAACCATCCACCCTCCAGCATTCCCTCTCCCCTTAGTTCATGTTCATGGGTTGTACATATAAGTTCTTTGGCTTCTCCATTTCCTATGCTATTCTTAACCTCCCCCTGTCTATTCTGTCTCTACCAGTTATGCTTCGTATTCCCTGTACATTTCCCATCCCATTCTCCCCCTTCCCATCCCCAATGATAACACTCCATGTGATCTCCTTTTCTGTGATTCTGTTCAAGTTCTGGATGTTTGCTTATTTTTTGTTTTTGTTTTTTAGATTCAGTTGTCAATAGTTGTGAGTTTGTTGTCATTTTAGTGTTTGTAGTATTTTTATATTCTTTTTCTTAGATAAATCCCTTTAACATTTCATATAGTAAAGGCTTGGTGATGATGAGCTCCTTTAACTTTATCTGGGAAGCACTTTATTTGCCCTTCCATTCTAAATGATAGCTTCGCTGGATAGAGTAATCTTGGATGTGGGTCCTTGTCTTTCATGACTTGGAATACTTCTTTCCATCCCCTTCTTGCCTTTAAGTTTTCTTTTGAGAAATCAGCTGATAATCTTTTGTAGGTAACCGTCTCCTTTTCTCTTGCTGCTTTTAAGATTCTCTCCTTCTCTTTAATCTTGGGTAACTTAATTATGATGTGTTGTGGTGTGTTTCTTCTTGGATCCAACTTCTTTGGGACTCTGAGTGTCCTGGACTTCCTGGAAATCTATTTCCTTCACCAGATTGGGGAAGTTTCCTTTCATTATTTGTTCAAATAAGTTTTTAATTTTTTGCTCTTCCTCTTCTCCTTCTGGCATCCCTGTGATTCAGATGTTGGAATGTTTAAAGTTGTCCCACATGTTCCTGAGACTCTCCTCATTTTTTTAAAATTCTTGTTTCTTCATTGTGTTCTGATTGAATGTTTATTTCTTCCTTTTGCTGCAAATTTTGATTTGATTCCTGATTTCCATACCTTCACTATTGGTTCCCTGTTTATTTTCTTTTATTTCACTTTGCATAGCCTTCATTTCTTTCTTTGTTTTATAACCAAACTCAGTAATTTCTGTGAGCACCCTGATTACCAGTGTTTTGAACTCTGCATCTGATAGGTTGTTTATCTCCTCATCACTTAGTTCTTTTTCTGGAGCTTTGATCTGTTTTCATTTGGGCTGTATTTGTTTGCCTCAGCATGCCTGTTGTGTTGTAAGGGGCAGAGACTTAGGTATCCACCAAGGTGGGGCAACCCACTTTGCTGCTTTTTGGTACTGTGTCTGTGGGAGGAGTCCAAGAGGGAACAATGCCACTTGCTAGCTTGCTGGGCTCTTGTCCCACTTTATGTTACTTTATGAAACCATTCCTGGGTGGATGGTTTTATGAACATTCTAGAAGCCTGTGGGTTTCTCCAGCAGACTCTCTTGTGAGGCTGGGAGTTTCTCCTGCTGCCTCAACCCCCACAGGTGTTTTCAGTCAGAGTTTTTGAAGCTTCATTTCCCTGCACTGTAAACCTGGGTTGCATGGTTTTTCTCACTCCCCAGTTGTTCCTCCCGATTTATCTGCATGTGAATGTGGGGGAATCCTATCCACTAGCTGCTGCCTCACCAGCTAGCTCCTTACCCGCCCGTATCTGCCACTGCCCTGTAAGTACATCCTGTCCATCTGGCTATCCCTCTCCACCCATCCTAGCAGTCTGGATGAATGTATGTTCAACTTTTTGATTCTTCAACAAAATCAAACTGCATGGAACTGTCGGAGTTCCATGCAGTTTGATTTTGTTGCAGTGCTGGTTGTTTTTTGTTTTTAAATGAGTTGTCATCCTACTTTTGGTTTTGCAAGGAAGTGAAGTGCTTCTACCTAGGCCTCCATCTTGGCTAGAACTCCTCCTTATAAACTTTATTTTTGTTTTGTTTTATGGATTTTTTTTATTTGTCAATATTTTTCTCCATGGCTTCTTGGTTTTTTGCTCTGCTTAGGAAAGTCTTTCCAACTTTCTATCAGGTGGTAAGTGGAAAACTGAATGATTTTATGTTTTTCTACAGAGTTTAAATTTGAGTCCTGTCGTGCTAGCAAACCCAGATAACTGATAATTGGCTACAGTTGTCATGACTGTCTAGAAACTTTGCATTCTCCCAGTGCTTTGACAGAATGAGCTCTCTAGATATCTTTGTTTTTAAATAACTTTTTGTGCTTATTAAATCAGCTGTTATTTTAATTACTTTTTTTCTGAAAACACCAGAAACTAGTTTATTCAGTTCCTTATTTCATACCCTGTAATTCACAGATACAGCATTGTTTTTCTTTT
>PVKU01011674.1:0-41467 GCA_004027475.1 Anoura caudifer | reverse complement strand
GGTGTGAAGTGGTATCTCATTGTGGTTTTAATTTGCATCTCTCTGATAGCTAGTGATATTATTGAGCATCTTTTCATGTGTCTCTGGATCCTCTGTATGTCCTCCTTGGAGAAGTGTCTGTTCAAGTCCTTTGCCCATTTTTTAATTGGGTTGCTTGTCTTAGAGTGGAGTCATGTAAGTTCTTCATATATTTTGGAGATTAAACCCTTGTCTGAGGTATCATTGGCAAATATGTTTTCCCAAGCTTTTTATTTTGATGAGATCCCATTTGTTTATTCTTTCCTTTATGTCCATTGCTTTAGGGGACATATCAGTAAAAATGTTGCTGCGTGAAATATCTGAAATTTTCCTGCCTATGTTCTCCTCTAGGACTTTAATGGTGTCACAGCTTATATTTAGATCTTTTATCCACCTTGAATTTATTTTAAATTGGTGCTCGAGTTTCATTTTTTTTACACGTAGCTGTCCAGTTCTCCCAACACCACTTGTTAAAGAGGCTCTTTTTACTCCATTTTATGTTGCTGCCCCCTTTGTCAAATATTAATTGACTGTAGACACTTGGGTTTATTTCTGGGCTCTCTGTTCTATTCCATTGGTCTATATGCGTGTTTTTATGCCAGTACCAGGCAGTTTTGATTACAGTGGCCTTGTAATATAGTTTGGTGTCAGGTATTGTGATCCCTCCTACTTTGCTCTTCTTTCTCAAAATTGCTGCAGCTATTCAAGGTTGTTTATGGTTCCATAGAAATTTTTGAAGTGTTTGTTCTATGTCTGTGAAATATGTCATTGGTACTTTAATAGTTATTGCATTGAATTTGTAAATTGCTTTGGGTAGTATAAACATTTTGATGATGTTAATTATTCTGATCCATGAACATGGTATATGTTTCCATTTGTTTGTGTCTTCCTTGATTTCTTTCTTCAGTGTTGTGTAGTTTTCTGCATACAGGTCTTTTACCTCCTTGGTTAGGTTTATGCCTAGGTATTTTATTTTTCTTTTTGCTATATTGAATGGGATTTTTTTCTTGATTTCTGCTTCTGCTGTTTCATTGTTGGTGTACAAAAATGCCTTTGATTTCTGGATATTGACTTTGTATCCTGCTGTTTCACCAAATTCATGTATTAGGTTGAGCAGCTTTTTGGCCGAATCTATAGGATTTTCTATGTACACTATCATGTCATCTGCAAATAATGATAGTTTTGTTTCCTCTTTTCCAATTTGGATGACTTTTATTTCCTTTTCTTGTCTAATCACTGTGCCTAATATTTTCAATACTATATTGAACAGAAGTGGTGAAAGTGGACACCCTTGTCTTGTTCCTGATCTTAGTGGAAAAGATTTTAGTTTTTGCACGTTGAGTATGATGTTGGCTGTAGGTCTCTCATATATGGCCTTTATTATTGAGGAATGCTCTCTCTATTCCCACTTTGCTGAGTGTTTTTATCATAAATGGGTGCTGTACCTTATCAAATGCTTTTTCCACATCTATTGATATGATCATGTGATTTTTGTCTTTGCTTTTGTTTATGTGATGTATTACATTTACTGATTTGTGAATGTTGAACCATCCTTTCATCCCTGGGATGAATCCCACTTGGTCATGGTGTGTGATCTTTTTAATGTATTGTTGGATGTGGTTTGCCAATATTTTGTTGAGGATTTTAGCGTCTATGTTCATCAGTGATATGGACCTGAAGTTTTCTTTCCTTGTTGTATCTTTATCTGGTTTTGAGATTAGGATGATCCTGGCTTCATAAAAAGAGTTTGGGAGTCTTCCATCATTTTGGATTTTTTCGAATAGTCTGTGAAGGATAGGAGTTAGTTCTTCCTTAAATGCTTTGTAAAATTCTCCTGTGAAACCATCCGGTCCCGGGCTTTTGTGTGTGGGGAGTTTTTTGATTACTGCTTCTATTTCATCTGCTGTTATTGGTCTGTTCAGGCTTTCTGCTTCTTCTTCATTGAGTTTTGGGAGATTATATTTTTCTAGGAACTTGTCCATTTCACCTAGGTTTTCAAATTTCTTGGCATACAGTTCTTCATAGTAATTTCTTACAATCCTTTGTATTTCTGTGGTGTCAGTTGTCATCTCTTCTCTTTCATTTCTGATTGTGTTTATTTGGGTCCTCTCTCTTTTTTTCTTGATGAGCCTGCTTAAAGGCTTGTCCATTTTATTTATCTTTTCAAAGAACCAGCTCCTGGATTCATTGATCCTTAGAATTGTGCTTTTAGTCTCTATGTCATTTAATTCTGCTCTGATCTTAGTTATTTCCTTCCTTCTACTTGCTCTGGGCTGTCTTTGTTGTTGTTCCTCGAGTTCTTGTAGGCGTAGGGTTAAGTAGTCTGTTTGAGATGTTTCTATCTTTTTTAGGTAGGCCTGTATTGCTATGAACTTCCCTCTGAGGACTGCCTTTGCTGTGTCCCATAAGTTTTGGGTTGTTGTGAGTTCATTTTCATTTTTTTCCAGAAACTTTTTGATTTCTTCCCTAATTTCACTCTTGACCCATTCATTGGTTAACAGCATGCTATTCAATCTCCATGATTTTGAGGATTTTGGGTTTTTCCCATCAGGGTCGTTTTCTAGTTTCAGTCCCTTGTGGTCAGAGAAAATGCTTGGTATGATTTCAATTTTCTTAAATTTGTTGAGGCTTGTTTTGTGTCCTATCATGTGGTCTATCTTTGAAAATGTTCCATGTGCATTTGAAAAGAATGTGTATTTACTTTCTTTGGATGAAGGGCTCTAAATATATCAGTTAAGTCCATTTCATCTAGAGTGTTTTTCAATGCCACAATATCTTTGTTGACATTTTGTTTGGAAGATCTGTTCATTTTTGACAGTGAGGTGTTAAAATCCCCTACTATAATTGTGTTGCTGTCAATATCTTTCTTGAAGTCCTCTAAGATTTTCTTTATGTATTTTTGTGCCCCTATGTTGGGTGCATATATATTTACAATGTTTATGTCTTCTTGGTGGATTCTTCCCTTGAGTATTATGAACTGACCTTCTGGGTCTCTCTTTATGGCTCTTCTTTTGAAGTCTATTTTGTCTGATATGAGTATTGCTACCCCGGCTTTTTTTTTTCCTGTCCATTTGCTTGGAAAATTTATTTCTAGCCCTTCACTTTGAGTCTGTGTAGGTCTTTTGACCTGAGGTGGGTCTCTTGTAGGCAGTATATGTGTGGGTCATGCTTTCTTATCCATTCAGCTATTGTATGCCTTTTGATTGGAGTATTTAATCCATTTACATTTAAGGTTAGTATTGATAGGTACTTATTCATTGCCATTTTTGGAACCTGTGTTCCTCTCTCTCTCTCTGTTTTCCCTCCTTTCCTTAAAACAGTCCCTTTAGTATCTCTTGCAGAACTGGTTTGGTAGAAGTGTATTCTTTTAGACTTCTTTTGTCTGGGAAGCTCCTTATTTGGCCTTCTATCTTGATTGAAAGCCTTGCTGGGTAAAGTAGTCTTGGTTGCAGGCCTTTGGTTCTCATTACTTGGAATATTTCCTGCCATTTTCTTCTGGCTTGGAGCATTTCCATTGAGAAGTCAGCTGATAACCTTATCGGGGCTCCCTTGTATGTTACTTCCTTTTCCTCCCTTGCTGCCTTTAAGATTTTCTCTTTGTCTTGGAATTTTGCCATTTTAATTATGACATGTCTTGAATTGGGCCTCTTTGGGTTCCTCTTGTTTGGGACTCTCTGTATTTCCTGGATTTGTGTGGCTTTTTCTCTCATCAAATTAGGGAAGTTTTCCATCATTACTTTTTCAAATAGGTTTTCTATCCCTTGCTCTTCTTCTTCTCCTTCTGGTATCCCTATTATATGGATATTATTACATTTCATATTGTCTTGCATTTCACTTAATCCCTCTTCATTCTTTCTGAGCCTCTTTTCCTTTTCTTGCTCTTTTGGGTGTTTTTTTCTACTTTGTCCTCCAACTTGCTGATCCGATCTTCTGCTTCATTGATTCTGCTTTTCATTCCTTCCACTGTGATCTCAGTTCAGAAATTGTATTCTTCATTTCCTCTTGGCCCTTGTTGATAGTTTCTATTTCCTTTTCCATTTTTATATAGACTGCAGTGAGTTTATCGTAGCTTCCCTGTAGTTTCTGGTAGCTCATTGAGAACTCATGGAGCTTTCTAACAACCATTGCTTTGAACTCACTATCTGGTAGTTGAGTTGCCTCCGTTTCATTTAGCATTCTTTCTGGGGCTTCCTTTTTTCCTTTCATTTGGGGATTGTTTCTTTGTCTTCCCATGGTTTGTGATACTCTTCTTGTTAGTCTCAGCTTCTTAAATTGACCTGTTCTGACTCCCTGGGTTTATGGTGTGAACTTCTGCAGTAGAATACCTATGAGATTCAGTGGTGCTGTCTCCTTCCGGTATCCTGGTGTTCACAGCTTCCACTGTCTCAGCTGTTGGAATGTCCCCTCTTTGGGACCGACTCTGGTTTTTTCACAGTTACAGGTTTTTTTTTGTTTTTGTTTTTTTCTTTTTTGTCTCACTTGTGCATATTTAAAAAGAGAAAAGAGGAAGAAAAATGAAAAAACAAGAAAGAAAAAAGAGGAAAGAAGAAGAAATAACATTGGAAAGAAAGGAAGAAGGAATAAAACAAGAAAGAAGTAACAAGAAGCAAAAGGAGTTGAGGGGTAAAAAAGATAAAAATAATGAAAAAATAATTAAAAATTATTTAAAAAAAAACAAAAAACTCTTGCTGTTTTCAATCTTGCCAAGCCAGTTTTTCTGGTCTTGCTGGCTGCAAAGGCCAAGGGGTGATGTATCGCTTTTCTCCCTGTTCAGCACTCAGTTATCTTTGGGCTACTCTCCCCAGAGCTAGCCCAGTGCCTCTCTGCACAGGGCCTTGGGCATATGTTCTGAGCCTCCTGATGAGTGCGTACTTTCCCGAGTTTATGGGTGTGAGCTCGGGACTCCTACGTGGCATGCACCTACCCCGGTCCTTCACGGGCATCTATGATCTCGCAGCCGTCTCCGAGGGCCCACGGGCGCGTGAGCTCCGGCGTGCACTCCTCACAGGGCTATGCGTGGCTGTTCACATCCCCAGTGTGTCTGCCACTGAAATCTTAACTCCTCTCTGTGAGACTTCAAGCAACCAGGTTTCTCCTGGTGCTGCTGAAAACTTGTTTGGCTGGGGAGGGAGCGGTTGACCTGGCTCCTACCCTAGAGTCCTGTGGCTGGCCTGGCAAGTGCCAGCCCAGGGCCTCAGCTGCCCTGGTCTCTGTGCTGATCCCTGGGCTCTTATTGTTCTGAAGTACTCTCCTTACCGTCTGGTTTTTCAATGTCCACTACAATTTTCAATCTCCTATTTTCAAATATGCTGTGTTTCTCTTGGTTGTTTGCTCTGTTCCTCTGCAGATCGGCCAGGTTTTTCTCCCACATGTGGGGGAAGTGGAATCTGCTCCCTCCTACCATGCCACCATCTTCCTTCTCAAGCCTGAGTGTTATTATACCAGGTTTGATGAAGAATGGAAAGTATTGAAAAAATGTAATTGGACAAGTATATAAGCTAAGGGTGGTAAAGTGAGGGAAACTTGGCAAGACCTGCTTGCACAGATTCCTCACAGTATCTCTCCATCTTTGAAGATAAGAATGCTTTTTTTCTCTGAGTTTAGGGAAAGCCCTCCTTACCTGAGGGTCTTATGACCGGCTTTAGGGGAGAAGGAAAGGTCAGAGAGTCCTTCCTGCCGCTGCTGCTTCTCAAATTCCTGCAGCTTAAAATATTCAGTATGCTAAGTTGCCACAATTTGAAGTAGCATGTTCCGAACCCTGTCATGATAAACCAAATGTACTAACTCTTTTTGAAATATTATTGCTAAGAATCTTTATACAGAATCAGATGGTTCTGTAATTTTATTTTACCCTTGTATTAATACATAAATTTTCTTATCACATTCTCTTAATAACCATCAAAGGATACTTTAAAAGTTAATAAATTATTTATATATTCTTTAGAGAAATTTAGAGATATCCTCTTGTGTAATTTCCTCCTTCTAATTGGCACAGAAGCAGTAATATCCAGTGCCTATATCTTGGCTTGAATTTCTTTAAGTTATCCTCACATAAGCAATGCTCTTAAGCATGTACTATGTAGAAAACAACCTAGAGGTATATGTAAGAAACAGCTAACAGTGGATACTTGGGAAGTGAATGGGGGAGGGTTTTCAAAAATGTTTTACAAATTTTGTGTGTTATTTTTATAATCAAAATATATTTGTGTATATGTGGGTATATATATGTAAAATAAAATATGAGGTTGAACAGAGTAGGTTTGGGCTCCATTACTACAGTTTGTGATGGTCTTCACTTTCACCATGAAGGTGTTTCACTAGTACTAACCTGAAAAGATTTTCTGTTGAATTTCAGGTGACATGTCCAGATCTAGTTGTCCATACTACCCAAAGCAATCTATAGATTTGATGCTATCCCTATCAAAACACCAATGACATTTTTCACAGAATTAGGACAAATAATTCCTAAATGTATGTGGAACCACAAAAGACCACAAATAGCCAATAGCAATCTTGAGAAAGAAGAACTAAGTTGAAGGAATCATGCTATCTGATATTCAAACTATACTACAAGACCATAATAATCAAAATGGCATGGTACTGGCATAAAAACAGATATATAGATCAATAGAACAGAATTAAGAGAGCCCAGAATTAAACCCATGCCTACATAGACAAAGGAGGCAGGAACATACAATGGGGTAAAACCATTTATTTAATAGATGGTGTTGGGAAAATTGGACAGATACATGCAAAAAAAAAAAAAAAAAGAAACTAAACCACCTTCTTACCCCATATACGAGAATAAACTCAAAATTGATTAAAGACTTAAGTGTAAGACCCAAAACCATAAAATTCCTAGAAGAAAACATAGGCAGTAAACTCTCTGACATTGCTCTTAGTAATATTTTTTTCTGAGGTTATCTCCTTGGGAACTGGAAATAAAAGATAAAAAATAAACAAATGACTACACCAAACTAAAAAGTTTTTGCACAGCAAAGAAAACCATTAACAAAATGCAAACACAACTTACTGATTGGGAGAAGATATTTGCCAATGATACATCTAATATAAGGTTAATATCCAAAAGCTATAAAGAACTTATGCAACTCAACACCAAAACACCCAAACAATCTAATTTAAAAATGGACAGAGGACCTAAACAGGTATTTCTCTAAAGAGGTCATACAGATGGCCAATAGATGTATGAAAAGATACTCAACATCCAGAGAAATGCAAATGAAAACCACAATGAGATATCACCTCACACCTATCCAAATGGCTATCATTAATAAATCAACAAACAAGTATTGGAGAAGATGTGGACAAAGGGGAACCCCCATGCACTATTGGTGGGAATGCAAATTGGTACAGCCACCACAGAAAACAGTATGGGGTTTCCTCAAAAAAATAAAAATAGAACTACTGTATGACCCAGTAATTCCACTTCTGGGCATATATCCAAAGGAACCCAAAACACTAATTTGAAAGAATATATGCACCCCTATGTTCACTGCAGTGTTATTTACAATAGCCAAGATATGGAAGCAACCTAAGTGCCCATCAATAGATGATTGGATAAAGAAGTGGTATATATATAAAATGGAATATTACTTGGCTATTAAAAAGAATAAAATCTTACCAAAGGAGTATTCTGCTAAGTGAAATAAGTCAGACATAGAAAGACATATATCATGTGATTTCATTTATATGTGGAATCTCAAGGACAACATAAACCAACCAAACAGAAACAGACCCATGATACAGAGAACAGATTGATGGCTGCTGGGTGGGAGGGGGTAGGGACTAGGTAGAAAAGGTGAAGAGATTAAGAAGTACAAACTGGTAGTTACAAAATAATCATGGGGGGTGAAGAACAGCATAGGGAATATAGTCAGTAATACTGTAATAACTATGTGTGGTGCCAGGTGGGTACCAGACTTACCAGGGAGATCACTTTGTAAATTATATGAATTCTTACCACTGTGCTGTACACCTGAATCTGGTATAAAATAATACTGAATGTCAACTGTAATTGACAAATTAAAAAAAAAAAAATCTGGTTTACCATCTTTATCCAAATGACTCTGAACTGAGGTTCCCAAAGGCACCTGCCCTGCTCTCGACCATGAGGCCCAGGTGGAGTGAGCATGTTCGTGGCGAGCTAGGCAAGCAGACAGTCATTGGTCAGTCCCTACTGCAGGGGCCAAAGTTTGGCCGTCCTGACGCTGCCTTTGGGGGATACTGATTTTAAGTGACTTATTAAGAAAGAAAGAACTTTTGACCCTCCTCCCTTTTCTGCTCAACAGATTCAGACAGAGAAACCTGCTTCAGGAAGATTTTAGGATGCTGCCTTAGCCTGATTTGTATTAAGTGTGGAAAACAAGAGGGCTTCAGGCTGGAGCCTGTTAGCTGGGTCCCACTGTTTCTGAGGTGCCCAGCGAGGATTTTCTTGCCACGTGTGTTCCCCTTGTCCTCAGCCACCTATAAATCATCCCCATTCTCATTTCTGAAATCTAATACCCTGTGCCTCCCCTTTTCTGCTTTATCCAAGTATCGTATTGCCCAATATTACCTTGCTGTCTTTTGAACATCATGCTTACATGAATTCCTCATGCACACGTATTAAAAACTTGATTTTCTCCTGTTAATTTGTCTCTGTGAATTACTAGCCCATCTAGAAGAACTTAGATGGTGGGAAGAAAAGTATTAATTTTTTTAGTGCCCACAATAATCAGCCAAAGTAAATACACTTGTAAGCACAGGAAATAAACTTTACAGAGAAAAACATAATATAAATAAATTATAATGATTAGCATTAATAATAAATGGAATGCTTTTCAGCCATGTTTTTTCCTCCTCTTTTCTTGCTAGGCTATTTTTTTGATGGCCAGAAAATACAAGTAACAGAGTTTCATTTTCTTGCTATGGTCCTTCTGGGGTGGGAAGCATCTTCCCTCAGAGGGGTCCTTCTTACGTGACAAGACCTTGACTAGATTGATTCTGGGACGAACATCAAAATGATTCTTGATCTCATGTTCTCCAGTTTGCATGTTATTATTCTATTTTTAAAAGATTTTTATTTATTTTTATTTTTGGATAGAGTGGAAGGGAAAAAGAAAAAGAGGAAGAGATACATCAGTTTGTGGTTGCCTCCCACACGCCCTCTACTGGGGACCTGACCCGCAACCCAGGCATGTGCTATGACTGGGAATTGAACTGGTGACCCTTTGGTTCTCAGGCCGGCACTCAATCCATTGAGCCACACCAGAGAGGGCTGCATGTTTATATTCTAGTCCATAACATACATTTAGATACTCTTCTGGAGGTGTGCAGGTACTTCATGGTAGAACTGTTTGATAGTCTTTGCTTTATACTTGCTTCAAAAGGAATAGTGCTGCAGACTAAATATTTGTGTCACCCCCAAATTCATATGTTGAAACCTTATCCCCAGTGTGATGGTGTTAGCAGGGCACCTTTGGGAGATGATCAAGTCATGATGGTAGAGCCCTCAAGATCTCAAGATTGGGATTTGTCCCCTTTTGAAAGACACCCCAAAAAGCTCCTTGCCCCTTTGCTGTGTGAGGACACAGCAAGATGATGGGTGTCCAGGAACCAGGAATTGGGCCCTAAACAGACATTGAATCTTCCAGTGACTTGATCTTGGACTTCCTTCCTCCAGACTGTGAGAATTAAATATCTGTTGTTTAAGCCACCCAGTTGGTGGCATTCTTGTCATAGCAGCCTGAATGGCCTAAGAAAAATAGGATATAAAAATCTCTGAAGCCCTGCTTTGATAACTCTAGTCTCTCCTGACCCGTGTCCAGTCCATTAGCAAATCTTCCCAATTCTCTTTCCAAAATGTCTCTGATAAGCCTGCTTCTCTCCACCCTCCCTGCCATCACCCTGGTCCTGGAGGGCAGGAGAGATGTCTGTCATCTCCCCAGAACCATTGTAATTAGTGCACACTGGATTTTCCTCTTGCTCAACCCAGTCTTTTACCACATGGCAACCAGAGTGGACTTCCCAAGACAGAAGTGTAACCATGTCTACCTCCTATTTATTATCATAATTTTTTATAAGTCAGGTTTGTTGAGATATAATTTACTTGCAGTAAAATTCACCCTTTTAAGTTATACAATTCCATGAATTTTAACAAATGCAGTCTGTGTTAAACCTCCTCCACAGTCAAGACATAGAACAGTTCCACTAACCCCCCAAATTTGCTTGAGCCCCTTTGTTAGATAACTTTTTTCCACCTACAGCCTCTGGCCCCTGACCTGTTTCCTGTCTCTATAGTATGACCTTTTCCACAAGGTCACATAAATGTAATCATACACAACACAGCCTTTTGAGTTGGACTTCTTTCATTAACAGAATGCATTTGAAAATTGTTCATGTTGTTGCATGTATCAGTAGTTCATTCCTTTTTATTGCCAGGGAGTTATTCCACAATATAACTGTTTATCGACCAGTTGGTAGACATTTTTGTTTTTTCTAGTTTTTGGTGACTACCATTAAACTTCTATGAATATTTGTGTACATGTAACTATGCAAACTGGGTTTTGGCCACTTGGCTCCTTGAATCTACATGACCAATGGTTTGTGTTGAAGGAAACAGGTTTTTATTAACAGGGTTCCAACCTTGGGGTTGCTGAGAAAACCCCTGCTTGGAGCCCTTTTCTCCCATGAGACCCAGAACTTTCGTTGTTCACCAAAAAGCTATAAGTCAAAACCACGCCCAGAAGTTCCTCACATCCTTATCTGTCCATAAGCTGGTCACACAAACAGATCTCCATTCTCTCTGGAATGTGCACTTGTGGGTTTCAGAGTCATCATCTTCTTGCAGCAGCTCTGTCTCCTTCAGGATCTGGGGTGCACTGCTGTCATTTTCCATGTGGCTAGAGAATGAACCTTTCCAACAGACCTTCAGACTGACCTACAGATAGACAGGTAGCCCTCATGTTTATGGGTGCATGAAATTTAAATGCTTGGCTCAGAAATTCCTGCGGGGCCAAACATCTGGCTCTTCCTAGACTGTGGTAGTGTCTGCCCTTTTGGTCAGCTTCCCAGTGTCTTTGATCCTCTTCTGGCTGCCATCTTATTCAGGGCGAGAGTGCCCCAGGCATGCACAGGTGTACCTGTGTCTGTCTGTCCTGGCTTGGGCATCTGGCCCCCACAGCTCACACAGGTCCTACAGGAGCTTCCACCCTGGCTATGTCATGCGTCACTCTGCCAGCACCTGTTCTCACAGTTTGCCCCAGGCAGCAGCCTTCTTCAGCGGCTCCTCCCTTCAGAATGCTATGGGCTGTCAATCTGCCTTTGTTATCCAACATGCCTCACGCCTGTACTTTCTGCTGCTCAGTGGACACTCTTCCCTCCCCTTTTGGGTGTTCCCCTATTTTTTGGGACCAGTGCTCCACCCTACCCTGTTACATACAGGTTTGTTGGAGTTTTATTTTAGGGGGGGCACATGTATCCATTTCTCTTGGTTCAATATGTAGAAGTGCAATTGCATGGAAAATACGGTAAATGTATGCTAAACATTACAGGAAGCTGATGCTCTGCCTTCCAAAGTGGCTGTACTACTTTTAATTCCAGTTGCTCCACAGTCTCCTCAGCACTCGATATTATCAGATTTTAAAATTTGAGCCCTTCTGGTTTTAATTTACCTTTCTGGAATGACTAATAATGTTGAGCATATTTTCATATGCTTAGTTACTATCCACATTTTTTTTGGTAATGTGTCCAAATTTGTTACCCATTTTTAAATAATGGGTTCTTTTATTATTGAGTTGTACTATTACTTTAAATAAAAAATTCTGAATAGGTAATACAATCACATGGTTGAAAAAAATTATTTTAAAAATTGATTCATTGAGATGGTACCCATCTCTGTCCCTATTAATCTCTGACTGTGTTGCCTCAGTCAGAGGACAATCTCATTAATTCAGGTTTTCTTCCAGGGTTTCTTTATGTAAATACAAATATAAATTCCCATCTCCTTTCCATCTTTACACCAGAAATAATCTACTTTGTACACTGCTCAGCACCATGTATCCTAGAGAGTATCCTATAGAGTATCCTCAGACTTAGGGTTTTTTGTTTGTTTGTTTTTACAATTAAATGTGATTCTATTGCAGGGATAAGGCTTATTTAACCAGTCCCCTATTCATGGACATTTGATTCATTTCCGATTACTTCTTTACAAACAATACTATAATGAAGTAACTTGTATTCAGGTTCTCTGGTATGTGTGCAGTTATATCTGCAACATATATACTAGAAGTGATTTTTCGCATTACTATTTATTAAAGCATGGCCTCACTTAACTCCTATGCAAATTTCCTCTATTATTTCAACTTAGTTCAAGGGTCTTGTGTAAACCCTTTTTATGAAAAAGAAAGTCGGGGTGTGTGAGTGTGTGTGTGTGTGTGTGTGTGTGTGTGTGAGAGAGAGAGAGAGAGAGAGAGAGAGAGAGAGAGAGAGAGAGAGAATGGGGTCAGCACGGGAGGCTGCAAACGGAGAGGGCCCCCCAATCCTGTTCTCCCTCCCAGAAAGGTACAGGGAGAGGGCTGAGAGGGGCCCAGCGCCACCGGTTCTCCTGTGTCGGTGATGCGCTTCGCCCCACGTCAAACCTTTTCTCTGGCTTCTGCTACAGTGGATATTTCCTGCCTGTGTCTGTGTCTTTGGCTTCTGATCTCTATCTGACGAAAGACCTTTTTTTTCTGATCTGTGTTTCAGTCTCACCAGCAATTTAGGGAGTTTGCTCTTCTGAAGTTTTTCTTTTGATCATTGTTCGCCCTCAGTTAATTTGCTCAAGCAAAGAGCAAAATCTTGGGAGGAGATTAGCAACGGGAAGGCTCACATTTAGCTTTATCACGTGAAGTGTTTCTGAATTTGATCATTCACTTCTCACTCAAGGGGGAATTTAGGATGTAGTAATATAACCTCTTTGATATTTAACAATCTCATTGCTTGTCTCAGTCATTTATATGTTAAAGAACTACACGGACTTGAAATACCAATTATTCCTTTAAACCTTATTCATATGCTAAAAACAAAAAGTCAAGGCAGAACACTCTGTAAGGCATTATAATCAGACTGCCTTCTGATTAGTCCCATCTTACCTTTCGTACTAGAGAGACCTTTTAATTTGGTTTTAGCTTTCCTCTGCACACACAGGTATTGTGGTAACCTGTGAGCTGCTTGTTGACTCTGAGGAGGTGAAGGTGAAGGCAGGGAGTGTTGCCCAGGCATGTGCCACCAGTTCACCTCTCCTGCACAAGTTACTTTCAGAGCGAAATACTGCAACAGAGACCATAATATTTCTCGTTTCGCATAGTTTATGTCAAGAGGCATGGGAACCATCATGAAGAAGATTCATAGGCTTAAAATGTAAACTCTGCAAATCTACTTTGATTAAGTTAATGAAGATGTGATTTTTGAGTCTCCTCTTCCCTGTTTCACCTCTGCCCTGAGAAATGGCAGGGACTGAAATTTATGGGAATTCTGACCTCAGGGGCCAAGAAGTGCAGGAGACTGGAGACGGTGGGGAGCAAGGAGACGGGCCCCTGCCTGATAGGGTGTATTTCCCAGAAGAGAAAATAATGTTACCTGTAGCTCTGGTTTCCACAGCACTGTTTTTAAACACTGAGAGATTTGTTACTTCTTTTGAAATAGCCTAAGGCATGTGGAAGACATAGGAATTCATTTAAGTGACTTCCCTTCCTTTCCAAGTGTTTATAGGCTGATAACCTATCACTTTTTCTGGAAAAAAAGATATCTTGAAGCACTGAGAAAACCCCTACTCTTAATATTGTAGACTCAAACTGCATGTGCCTAGTCCAAGCAAAGTTTTAGGGGGAAATGATCACTTTTTGGTCAAATTTTTTTGTGAAAAAAATTTTATTGCAGAAGATCAATTTTTGTGAATTCTATTAAGCTAACAGGGACAAGGCTGAAGGCTGAAAGAAGTCTTAGACTAAGTCATGAAAGCTCCAGATTAAAAAATATTTTTTAAATGGTCTCATTGAGAAATTTTTCAAATGAGAGTCACACTTGAATGAATGAATGCTGTATCAAATTATCCAGAGACAAAGAAGAGAAGCCATTCTACCAGAACAAATGCAGCCTGCTTTGTTTCCAGGACAAATCATTCTTGCAGCCAGTTTGGAAAAATGTCACTTTTAAGTCAATGAGAGTTGTGTTCAAGTAAGAGGGGGATGCAAGACCTTATTATATTCACTAGGATGTGATGTTTGGCCTCTGAATGGTTTCTACAGTGCATGAAAATTCCTCTTTTGTTGGGGGGATGTGTGTGTCTCTTTAATGTCTTAAACTGCTTTCAGGTTTTACAAAGTACTTCAGTTTTTGCATTGAAAGGGCAGATGTGATCACACTGGAGCACCAGCTGTCCAGCTACAGGACTTCTGACTTTTTGGACAAGTCTTTTGAACTCTTAACCTGGTAAAAATAGATTCACTGGCTAAAATGGGGAAGCTGTCTTCTGGAAGCGATCCAGGCCTTACTGCAGTCCTACCCGGACATTTTGTCTGTCTTTCTGTGATACCAGCCCTAGAGCTCTGGCAGGATGGAGTTGGTTTGAGCAGGGATGAAGTTCCGTAGGGGTAGGAGGTTCAGAGGTGAGACTGAGCAAAACTGACAGGGAAGTCAATCCATCACCCAGAATTGCCAGACTGGTTGGCAACTGTGGATTCATAGGTCAGCCCAAGCAGTTTGGCCTTCTTGGTTCATTTTGACAAATGATAAATCCTCCAATACTATCTATTGGTAAACTCATGAAGTCAATTTGTTTTTGTTGCCAACATTAAAATAAACTTTTTGGGGGGTGGGGTTTATTAACAGAGATTACATGGTAAACAACAGTCCAAACCCATCAAACTCTTCTGGCAGATGCAATAAAACACTTAAAACGACTGATGATTTTTTTAAAAAAATCATTTTGGAGTATGATTTTTCTTTATCTGCCACATGTGGGTGTGGGACCAGCCAGCTCTGTGTCTCCACCACTCCTACCAGTTTCAATGTGGTTTCTTCTTTAATTCCATAGTTGTAGGGCTCTCATTCAGCTCAATTTCAGGCAGTTCTGAATGATGGTTGCTCTGTAGTTTAGTTGTAACTTTGAGGTAGTCATGCTAGGAGGTGAGCTGTGTTTACCTATGCCACCATCTTGAGCAGAAGTCTACCTGATTTTTTAAAAGACAAGCTTCTCCATGGAGATAGGAGGATGTAAGTCAGGCTGCCAGTGTGAAGCCATCCTTGCTCAATGACAAGTATGACCCAGGCAGACACCAGCCTGTGCAGAAAGCTGACACTCACTTTGATATATGAACATCTATCCAGAAATAAACAGAGGAAAATACCTTGTGCACAATTTTAGAGCAGAAACTCAAAGTTTTAGAATGGCCCAAATGAAATATCTCCTTCTGAAAAGAAAGGAAGTTTTCTAGGGGCACAAATTATATACATTGTTGGCAAAAATCAAATTAACTACATGACTTTCCACTTTGGTTTTCTGGGAGAGACAAAGCTTTAGAGCAGCAGTGAGTAGGTTGTGGTCAGGAGCCTGTCCATCTCCAGGAAGAGTCAGAAAATGCATCCATGCTGCTGTTTTGCGAATATGCCAAGGCAAGAAATGGCACAAATATCAGTGCCAAGTTTTTGTTACAAGTCTAATAATAAAATCATCAGTAATTATAAAAGAATATTAAACATAATAATAGCAATAAGTATATGTTAATTTTACTATGTGCCAGCCACTCTGCTAAGAATACTTAACCTTCAAGCAGTTGCCACAGGGTTGATATTATTAGCCTCATTTTATAGGTAAAGACACTGAGGTAAAGAAAAGTGTCAAGCTATTTGTTTAGCTTGGTAGAGACAGTCTCGGAATCTAGGCAGTACAACTCCAGAGCCTGAAGACTTAACCTTTAATAAGAGCTAACAGTTCATGGAGTATGCTCACCCTGTGCGAGGCAGGTACTGTCCTAACTACATTCTTACTATTACTTTACAGATAAAGAAACAGAGAGGTAGAATCATTTTTCCAAGGTCATACTGTTACAGGTGGAGGTGAGATTTAAACTCAGTCACTCTGACCCTAGACTCTGAGCACTTAATGTCTAAGGTTGAGAGTATACGTATTTCTCATGGGAATTAATAAAGGTTTTTTTTTTTTTTTTTTAATGGAATTGGCCGTTGTAATGAAGCAGTTGGTTACAACAGACAGGTGTTCTCAGGATTGTTGCAGTGAACTCGATGGTTGGGCTTTTTGCTGGTTTGTACTGCCCTCTGGTGGTTGATAGAAAATTCTGATACTGTAGCTATTTGATAACAGAATGTTGGCCCTTGTGGACGCTTTTTAAACATAAAGGTTAAATCATGAACCAGTATTAACAGTATTTGTACTTTTAGTATCTTTTGACTGAAAATATATATAAAACAAAGAGCTACCATAAATTTAGTACCTCTTTTATGTGAATATATTTTTATCAATCTCAAGTATACAGATACATTGGGAACAAGATAATATATATGTTTATGTATCTATATATTATATTTTTCTAATGTATACATACATTAACACAATTAATTAGCAATTTAATACATATACATACACATGTGTTTATGTGATTTCTTTATGTGTTGGCTATAAGCAATGCTTGGGGTACACTGACGGGTTGGAAAGCCCTCACAACAGATTTCCCTTCTAGGATCCTCGTCTAGAATTGTAATAAATACCCACGTCTAAACCAATCACAGGCGAGGGGAACTGAACTAACACAAAGTCTTAGATTAACCTGTATGTTCTCCTGAATTGGGCCTCTCCCCTGAGAGGCAGAGCCCTGAAGAAAACTGGCATTCTGTCCACAAGGAGGAAGTTGTGCAGCTGCAGCGCAGGGCAGGCTTCCCAATGCTCTTCCCAGTGCAGCGCAGGGCAGGCTTCCCAATGCTCTTCCCAGTGCAGCGCAGGGCAGGCTTCCCAATGCTCTTCCCAGTGCAGTGCAGGGCAGGCTTCCCAATGCTCTTCCCAGTGCAGTGCAGGGCAGGCTTCCCAATGCTCTCTTGACCCCCCCACCTCCGGCCCTGGTAGACCTTGGAGATGGTGGCCTGCAGTGGGAAGGCAACAGGAACAGCCCTTCTAGTGCAGGCAGTAAGGGGCGTACTGTCTGGAGGGAATTTAAAAACAGCAGAAAAGCCAACTACAAAGGGGCCCGCTTTTGATCGCCACCATCAGCCTGACATTCTAAACCACGACAGTGATAAAATGATTCTCCCTGAATTTTTTTTTCTGGTTAGATTCTAAACAACTTCTTTGATTTCTGCTTAGGCAAATAATATATTGTTCTCCAATTAACACGATTTAATTAATCACTTTTCCTTTCATAAACATTGTGTTCAACGTCGTGGAGGTTAATTGGGAGAACTTCCGGTTACACAGTTGGCCTGTGACATACGCAGACCCAGCTACAGGCATTTGAAAAATACAAGCATATTTCAGGAGTAAGTCCATGAAAAACTAGAATCATTAGACATCAATTTGGGAACAACTGAATCACATATTCCTGAGTCTAAACTGTAGATCTGAAATAATCAATAACAGTGATTATAAAGAACAAACAGAATTCCAGTAACCTTAATTCTGTCATTCTATGCAACCATACAAACATAAGTGCAAGCAGCCAGAATCAACCTAGAAAAATGTGCAGTGAAGTGCTAAGTTTTAGAATTGTTCATGAAGACTGGCACATAGAAATGGTGGAGAATACCATTATCTCTACAAAACCAAAGCATGAGAAAATGGACATTTCGAAGGAGAATGTCAGGAGAAAAGACAAGAAAGAGATGCTGGTCTCCCATTGCCAGGAGAAGTAAAAAGGACAATGTTTGAATGGCTCAATCACTTTCATCAGGAACCGAATCCTCATTTTAAGGTAAAGGATCAAACACAATTAACATTTACTGTCATTTAGCCACCCTCTCTGATTTCTGCAAAAGAAAATTGGGGAAGTGTTTAACCAAATACAGTAGAAATTTATGATGAATTTTTGGTAAAGAGAATTTAGGGTCCTTTTTACGGCAGAGACATTTGAAAACTGCTATAATTCATCCTGAAGAAACAAAGACATGAATAGTGTGACAAACTCTGGGATTTATTGTGAAATGGGATTATTATGAATCTCTGCCAATCTCATTCTTATGTTAAGTTTTTCTTAAGTATATGTGCGCAAATTGCTTCATTTGGAAGCATTTCAAAATTAAAATAATTGAAAGTGTACTTTGTTTAATATGAGTGGAGACAGCTGTGTTCTTTCTCTATGAGACACACAAAGAAGGTTGAATTTGACCGTCATTGAGACGTGAGAGAAGTGAAGTCCTGAATATGGGAACTGCAATGTCAGTCATTTCTGCACACACTAAACGTAGGTACAAGGTTTTGCTCCTCCTCATAAAAAAATTCATGTTCTTTTTAAATATATTTTATTGACTATGCTATTATCATTGTCCCATTTCTTCCCCATCATTCCCCTCCACACGGCACACCCCCTCCCACCCACATTCCACCTTTAGTTCTTAGCTTCTACTTTTCCCACACTATTCTTGCCCTCCCCCTGTCTATTTTCTACCCACCATCTATGCTACTTATTCTCTGTACCTTTTCTCCCTCTCTCCTCCTCCTACTCCTCTGTTGCTAACCCTCCATATGATCTCCATTTCTGTGTTTCTGTTCCTGTTCTCACAGTTTGCTTAGTTTGCTTTTGTTTTAGGTGTGGCTATTAATATCTGTGAGTTTGCTGTCTTTTTACACTCATATTTTTTATCTTCTTTTTCTTAGGTAAGTCCCTTTAACATTTCATATAATAAGGGCTTGGTGATGATGAACTCCTTTAACTTGACCTTATCTGAGAAGCACTTTATCTGCCCTTCCATTCTAAATGACAGCTTTGCTGGATAGAGCAATCTTGGATATAGGTCCTTGACTTTCATGACTTGGAATACTTCTTTCCAACTCCTTCTTGCCTGTAAGGTCTCTTTTGAGAAATCAGCTAACAGTCTGATGGGAACTCCTTTGTAGGTGACTCTGCCTTTATCCCTTGCTGCTTCTAGAATTCTCTCCTTCATTTTAATCTTGGCTAATGGAATTATGATGTGCCTTGGTGTGTTCCTCCTTGGGTCCAACTTCTTTGGAACTCTCTGAGCTTCCTGGACTTCCTGGAAGTCTATTTCCTTTGCCAGATTGGGGAAGTTCTCCTTTATTATTTGTTCAAATAAGGTTTCCACTTGTTGCTCTTCCACTTCCCCTTCTGGTACCCCTATAATTCGGATGTTGGAACATTTAAAGATGTCCTGGAAGTTCCTAAGCCTCTCCTCATATTTTTGAATTCTGGTTTCTTCCTTCTTTTCTGTTTGGTTGTTTGTTTCTTCCTTCTGTTCCACTCCATTGTTTTGAGTCCCAGTTTTCCTCCCATCTCTATTGGTTCCCTGTGCGTTTTCCTTCATTTCACTTATTGTAGCCTTCATTTGTTCATCTAATTTGTGAGCAAAATCAACCAATTCTGTGAGCATCCTGATCACCAGGGCCTTGAACTGTGCATCTGATAGGTTGGCTATCTCTTGGTTGCTTAGATGAATTGGCTCTGGGGCTTTGATTTGTTCTCTCATTTGAGCCATTTTTTTGGGGGGGTCTGGTCATGGCTGTTATATAGTGAGGGGCAGAGCCTTAGGTGTTCCCCAGGGTGGGGCAGCCCAGTCACTGGGTAATTATGCTGTATGTGGGGGCGGGATCTGAGAGGGATTAATGGTGCTTGCTCTGCTCACACTCAGATTCCAGTCCCTTCCACCACTTCCCCTTCGCCTGGATTATCTGCATGCAAATGTGGGACCACCTGGTCAGCTACCTGCCTTGTGCGGCCTCACTGTGTCTGCACTGTTGCCATCCGGTGCCTGGGGTCTGCCAGCTGCTGCTGCCTGCCTGCATGGGTCCGCTAACCTCCACTTTTTCCTGCCATGACTCCTTCCCTCTTACTGGTCTGGATGAATGGTAATATGTTCACATAACATAAACCACTGAACTGACCTCAAAGTATCTCTGCATGAGTAAGAAAAGGCACCTTTTCCTGAGATACCTTGATGCTATTGGCTGAAAAATTATTCCAATGCACGTACAACTCTATAGTGATCCTGGTGTGAAGGGTGCCCCCTGGAGTTGTGTAATGTGCTATCTGTGTGGACATTTGCAGGCCGTGACAGAGAGCTTCACAAAATGCAAGAGCCCAGGCCTCTGCACCACTGAGAGGCCCTGTGAATAGTCCAGGGTGTAAGTGGTGGCTCTTCAAAACTTCAGGTTGTAGGGAAACATGAGGCATTTGTTGGTATGGACAGTGCGGACTCTCCCAGTTTTAGCAGTTGCAATGCTGTTGCATCAGAGTGAATAGGTCAAAAGCGAAGCCTCCCAGGTGCTGAGCTGGCAGCGCAGGAGGCAGGTTCGGGTCAGAAGTGGTGGGAGGGATGCGCCAGGGCAGGAAGGCGTTGTCACCAAGAGGGCCGTATTCACCTGTAAACAGATAGGAATTGCATGGAACACTGAAAATCCCTGCACAGAGAGGTAATTTTTTAATTTTGGGGGGCTGCCTATAACTCCAATGACTTTCTTTAGGACTTATAGATGGTTAGAACTACAAATAAGCTTAGATATCACCATGTTCAAATCTCTTATTTCTCAGATGAGCCTAGAATGTGAGGGGACTCAGCCATGGTCACACACCAACAGCTGGTATTTGGCTTTGCTCTCCCTCTGGCACCTGGAGGAGGAGAGGGTTCTCAAAGGAGGGAAAGGGCAGAGAGAAGATTCTAGAGACCTGGGTGCCTCACTTCACAGTCATTACAATTCCCCTTTCCTAGAATCTCTAAGCCCAGCAAAGGTGAATATGGGGAGGGAGAAGGAAGAAGCATAAAAATATTGATAATACAGAGAAGCATATTAAAACCTAAGAAGAAACAATAAGTAGTACATATTATTAGACTTTTTATCAACTCATTCACTGAATATATTGAATATCAACTTGTGGAAAGAGTTACGTACTTGCAGACTCACCTTGTACTGGGGGACAGAAGTAGGTAAACAGATGAGTTGTAAGAAAACCTGAAATGTGTGGTATTAGTTGTATGACTCCAGTGCAAAGGAGACCCTGAGGATGGAATGACTCTCTTCCCAAAAAGGCCTTGGGAGAGGACAGGATATTGGAGCGGATTTTGAAGGGTGAATAGGAGTTTGGCAGGTGGGAAGGTCCTAGGAACTCTGGACAGAGGGAGAGCCTGTGGCCTGGGCAAAGGCTGCACAGTGGCTGCAGGTATAATGGCTTTCAGGGCTGGAGAATGACAGCAGGGCCATGTGACAGGAGCCCACTGCGATTAGTAGAGCACGGGAGGTGTCAGAGACCCAGCCAAGGAGGCAGCATTTTATCCTGTCACTTCTCTGTGGGTCAGCGGACCTGTGGGGACTAGTCCAGCAGGGTGGGCGGAGGGTGCCCGGCCCTACGCTCTGCAGCCATGTGCTCCTTCACATACCGACTAGTGTGCCTGCTGCCACTCCCGAGCCGCCAGAGCCGCTGCTCTGGCCTCTGAAACAGTGGGGAAGGCTTAGAGAAAGGGAGGCCTGGGTAACATGCCCCCACCCAAACTCCCACCTTGTGGCTGGATCTGAAAATACCATGGATTATGGCTTCCTCATGCAGGACAGGTCTCTAGCAGTAAGGAGGTAAACAAGGAATGTCTGTTCATCCCTTCCAGGGAAATGAACTCGTTGATTTCTGACAAAAGCAGGAGAAACTGACCATCTGGGTGCACGCAGAGAAGGCTAGTGGAAGAGAAAAGGCTCGAACTTGTAAGTGGCGGGATACCACTCAAATCATGGTAGGGTGAGCCCGAAGTTTGCCACCTGCCTCTCTGTAGGAGCAGAGACTGAGATGACCTCTCGGAGCCTCCACCTTTGGGCTCAGGTAGCATTAGTCTTACCAGCTGAGGATGCTTTCTAGCTGAGTTGAAAAGAATTCCTTGTTTGATAGCCCTCAGCTCAACATAATGCCAACATCAGTAAATAATTCTTAAATGGAATCAGACTGAAGTGATTAACCTATGAGATGCTTTACTTACAACTGTGTACACCTGAATATAGCCCCATGGCTTGCTGCAACGTTAAGGAAAAAAGCTGCAGGTTATTATCTGGACAGGTTAATATCGGGAGAGGAAGGAGCAAAAAGGGTGTTTCAGGGGCTGGACCCCAGAGCGCAGATGGGGAGTCAGGCAGACCTTAGCTGCAGGGCAGGCCTTGGAGCCCTTTCTGGAGACCCAGGAAAGGTGTTTCCCCTTTGGTGGCCTGACAGAGAAACCTGAGTGTCCCAAGGGAGAAGTGGTGGTGGCGGCGGCGGGGGACACTTGAGGAACTTGTACAACTGGATGGAAGTTTCTCAATATTTTAAATAACTACTGTGGCCATACTGATGAACCTGCTTATAAGGGTGAGAGGTGGGAAGTAAAGGGGCAAATGTCACAAAAGGACTTGCTGAGACACGTTTGTTCATGGCATAATAGATTGCTCTGGAATCTGAGCTTGGAGAAAAGAGGAGGTAATAATTTTGCAATAAAAACTGTTTCTAAGCTCTTCACACTTACGTAACTCATTTAATTTTCACAATAATTCCATGAGGTAGATACACCGTTAACCCTATTTTACAAATGAGGAAATCAGATAGTACACTGGGTCATACACTTGATAAAATGAAAGCAATGGATAGAACATAAAAAGCACCCTACTGTCTTGTAGAAATTTAAGAAATGACACCAATCTCAACCTGCCCTCATGGTCCATGGTCTCCCAATACCTGCGACTCATATCAAAACCTTGTTTTATAATTGGTGGATTTCAAGGCAAGAGATTAAAAACTAAACTCACAGAAAAGAGATTAAAGTAGATTATGTGAGAAATTATTTAAAAATTTTACAGGTAAGTCAGTGAGAACTGCACAACAGTTCTCTGTCCATGAGCTGATCAGTGCTGGGATAGAGCAGAGATAAGTCAGTTGCTTGCTCCAAGAAACTCTTACTCCTGAAGGAGGAGTGTGAGCCAATTAAACAGCTTTCCAATCAATAATAACAATTTGCTCATCAAGACACCCCTCAATACCCTCCCCTTACTGAGCCCACGAATGCAAAGCTATTGTATCGTAAACTCTGCTAAATGCCAACCAGTTCCTCAGATCTTGCAAGATCTGTTCAAAATCACTCAGTCCAGATCCTAAAAACTTGAAAATATCGTGTCCTACAAGATGGTGTTTATCAACAGATTTTTCTGGTGGTCCTGGAGCAGTTAACAGTGGACATTAGCATATATTTAATTATATAGCTCTGATAACATTGTGCTCTTCTCATTTAGACTACCAAGCCTTAGCACAGTCTTATGGGTATGAAACATTCATTTGGATTCTTCCTGCTGCAGTGATGTGTGTTCCAAAACTAGAGCCAGAGATTTAAAAACTGGGGGGCCCCAGGGGCTCTGCTTCCCTGTGATAGAATGTGGTCATTACAATGTCTGGTTCAGGGACCTCAACTGCCCATCATCCACAGCCTCTTGAGTTTCTGCCTTCCATTGTACCAATTGGACCTGAAATAGGGCTCTGCCAAATGAAAACACTACGTTGCAGAGATATCCATACCTCCATGTTCATAGCTGCATTATTTAAAATAGCCTAGTATACACATACACACACACATGCATGTACACCATGGAATATCATTCAGCCATAAAAACAAAGGAAATCCTATCATTTGTGACAATGTGGATGGAAATTGAGGGCATTATGTTAAGTGAAATAAGTTAAACATAGAAAGACAAATACTGTATGATCTCACTTATACATGGAATTAAAAACAAAACAAAACCAAAAAACCAAACTCATAGAAAAGTGATCAGATTTGTGGTTATTAGAGGTAGGTGGTGGGGATGGAGGAATTGAATGAAAATGATCAAAAGGTATAAGCTTCTAGTCACAAGAATTAAGAACTGAGGATGTAATAATGTATGATAAGATGACTGTATGATATTTTTGAAAGTTGTTAAGAGAGTAGATCCTAAGTGTTCTCATCACAAGTCAAAAAACATTTTTCCCTTTTTTTTGGAAATGGAGGTGATGGATGTTAACTAAATTTACTGTCAACTATATCTCAATAAAACTGGAGAGAAATAGGTTCTGACAAAGGCAAATTTATATGTTATCAGTAAGGACAGCAGAGTCTTCTGAGGTACCTGGACATGAGAAATCCAACCCATATGGATTCAACAGAAAGCTGACACTCCAGATCTTATTCCTGCTGGGAGTGAGACAGAGAGGTAGGAAAAATTACAATAGGGGCCAAGAGAAGTACAGATGGAGGCAGCAGAAGTCTCTCAGAGAGAGACTCTGCGTCGTGTGAGTGCAGGACTGAGGCTCAGTCCGATGGGACCGCAGAAGGCTGGAGTTTTGTACATATACGAGCCATGTTCCAGTTCTCCCCAAGTCCTCAGCGTTGCTGATGGGATGATTTGTTATATCAATGATGAAATAAGTAACATACCTTGATGTTTTTGGCTGCTGTACAACTAGCCATGGATCTTAAATATTCAGTTCAATGAATTTTAAAAACTGTGATATACCCATGTAACCACCACCCAAACTTTGATAAAACATTTTCATGACCCTGGAAAGTGCTCTTTTCTCCTCTCTAGTCGATCCATCCTGCACCAAAGTCACTATAACTTAATGTGCCTGTTCTGCCTGTTCTGGTGCTTCATGTACAGGTGCTTTTGCTCAACATCATAGTTTAGAGAGTTACCCATGTTGCTGCAAGTAACAATAGATTTTTTTTTTAAATCCTCACCTGGGGACATTTTTTCATTGCTTTTAGAGAGAGAGAGAAAGACCAATGTAAAAGGGAAACATCAATTGGCTGCCTTCTTGTGTGCACCCCAACCAGGGATCAAACCTGCAACCTAGGTATGTGCCCTGACCAGGAATCGAACCCGTGACCTTTAGGTGCATGGGACAAAGCTCCAACCAACTGAGTCACACCAGTCCGGGCAATAGTTTGTTTCTTTTTATGGCTAAGTAGTATTCCATTGTTGTGTTGTGCTATAATTTGTCTTTTTTCCTGTTGATGTGCATTTTAATTGTTTCCAGTTTGAGGCTACAGACATTCATGTTTAAGTCTTTTGGGGGATATAAGTTTTAATTTTTTTGGATAAATACCAAGTGTGTAATTTCTGAGTCATCAGGTTAATGTATGCTTAAATTTATGGGAAACGGCAGGCTATTTTCCCCAGAGACTACCATTTTACACTCCTACAAGCCCCACACGGGGGTTCTATTTGTTTCCACACCATTGCCAACATGTAGTGGTCAGTGTTTTTGAATTTAGTCATTCTATTGGGTATGAAATGGTATCTCTATTGTAGCCTTAATGTGCATTTCTCTGAGGATTAATGATGTTGAGCATCCTTTTGTGTGCTAGTGTTTAGTTGTATATCTTTTTTTGTGAAGTATCTTTTCAAGTTTTTTTTTTTTTTTTTTAAATTGGGTGGTTCATCCATGTATTGTTGATGTGGAACAGTTCTTTATATATTCTAGATATGGACACTTTTTTCAGATAAACATGCCATACATATTTTTTGTAGTTTGTGGCTTACTGTATTCATTTTTTAATGTTGCATTTTGAGAAAAAACTAACATTGTTTTGAGTGCCACTTTTTTAAGTGTGTTACTAGCATTATTTCATTAAATCTCAAAAATTTTATGAGTTAGATATTAGTCCTCCCATTTTACAGATGAGAAATTGAAGACAAAAGAAGGCTAAACAATTTACACACCAGCTTAGGGATGGGAGAGCCAGTCTCGAATCAGACATCCTCCTGACTTTGCAGCCTGAGGTTTTAGCTTCATACCAGACTGTGGGTCTTTCCTTTCCTTTTAATTTTTAAAAATTGATGAGAGAGAGAGATCGAATTTGTCATCCCACTTATTTATGTGTTCATTGGTTGCTTCTTGTATTTTCCTTGACTGAGGATCACACCTGCAACCTTGGTGTGTTGGGATGAAGCTCAAACTATCTGAGCAGCCTGGCCAGGGCTTTACATTTCTATGTTATTCATAAATGCCAGGTACTGAAGGCCAGACGTCTGAGACTTTTTTCCAGACAACCCCAAAGAACCTCATGCTGGCAGCAGCGAACTTGGCCCCTGGGCCGTGCAGACCTGCTGCTGCAAACCTACAATCTGTGCTTTAGCCCCTTGGACAGTGAACAGCGGCTGGGCGCAAGTTCTTACTGGGACTCTCAGTGCGCTTTACTCCACCTTTGATTGTTCTGAAGGCAAGAGGTCCACTCTGTGCACGTAGGATTGTTGGCACCATAAAAGAAGGGAGGTTATAGAGTTCAGTGAAGAGAGGTTTCCTTCTGGGGAGTTGTTCACATTCGAGACTTGCCTTGCCCTTTTCTGAATTCTCCCCCATTAATTACACATAATAACCAAGTTATCTGCCCAGATAGGGTCCTCTGAACAGTGCTGACCGGTCTCCCACTTTGGTTGTGTTTGTAGGGCAGCCATGTCACCACTGCTAAATAGTAATGCTTCTGTTCTCTGAAGAATCTCTTGTGTCCAGTAAAACTTGTCATCTGAGTTTGCATTACAAAGTTCTCTGCCACAATTCAATTATTTATAAAGGATTGACTGTAGCAATACTTGAATTTGTGTAATGACAACCAGGAATACCACGCGTGATGAAGTGTTATGCCTGTCAGAACAGTGGGCCAGAGCTATACAACTTCAGAGGAGAAGGGGCTCAGGAAAACCTGAGCACCCAGGGCGGAACAGAACTCTGCAGTGAAGGGGTCACAGGGCTTTTCTGAAATGATAGTAAAGATGGAAATCATGGGTAGGAGGCCCTGCAAGCAGGAGGTCTGCAAAGGAAGGGGCCCCTGGCCCCGAGGAGCTGTTTAATGTGCAGCTGACAGAGCGGGAAGGAGGTCCTGGAAATGTTTACAGGAGAGCTCCAGCACGCGGCCTCCCACTGCTGTCCCTGGAGCTCTAGGCTCTGGGCTCCTAATGAGCAAGGTAGAGGCTGGACTGTGTTTGCCTCACTTGAAATGATTCAGTGTTTATCTTGGCCTGACTGTGGTCTCAAAGTAGTCACTTCACAAAGGTGTGTGACGACTTTCACTATTTCCTCCAATTCATATTCCGTTTCACTCACTCTTAAATGCCAACATTGGGAACCATTAAAGTCTACTTTTTCTGGCCATTTGGCCTTCTGCTAGCATTACAATCCAATAAATTACCTCTAAACCCTTTTTTTCTGGTATGGGGTGAACATCAAAGCATTTTATGGGTAACTGATCAAGTTCTAGTTCAAGAGAGGAGATTAATAGAATGGTGCAGCAAAAAGGCACACTTACTGGCTGTGTGACTTTGGATAAATTATTTAATGTTTCTGAGGTTTCCTGGGGGTGATAATAATACCCACCTTGTATATTCACTATGGACATGAAATGAACTTACAAATATATAAAACCCACCTAGCACTTAACTGCACTACCCAATGTTAGTGCCCCTTCCTGTGTGGGCCTCACTTATCTCATCTGTGAAATGGGACTTGTTTTATCCTTGACTCACAAGGATCAAAGGAGAAAACTGTACAGATACTTTGTTAGCTGTGAAGCACTATGTGCAGTAGTTGTTATTGTGAAACAGTTCTTTCTAGTTTTATCATGTTTGAGAAAGTCACCCTTCTGGGTTCCAGATATTCCTTAACATCGAAAAGAATAATGGATGAGAAGCCATTTGTGGTCCCTAAACCACCACTGAAACATAAAGCAGCAGGTTAAGAGCTTTAACAATTAGTAGAAAAAACAAGAAAAGAGCTTTAATGGAAGGGGGAGAAAACCTTCCTAAACGTTCTTCTAGATAAAAGTACTATTTTCAAAATTCAGCTTGAAGAGGTATTGGATTATGAAAATGAATTGTACAATATGTACTTTACAATATTGTGGAAACTCAGACCCAGAGGTTCTACTCCATTGAGAATTTATTCTCTTATTTCCACAGTCAGATGTTAAGAGGGAAGTTTGTACCAAGATGCCATAGATGTCACATGCCAGAGGCAGGCCCCAGTCACCATAGGCTGAATGAAGGAGAGCAGTTCCCTGACCCTTCACCCCTTACTCCAGGGAGGTGGGGTGGGGGAGCTGCCCTGGGGAACCAGGGGTTGAGGGGGTGTGGCCTTGAGAAGGGAATGCACTCTGTACTTTCCGAGAGTTGTGCCAGAGATTCCCAAAAGGGGACTCTCCCCCCAAAACACAAAAGCCCCCCAAAGGAAAACTCAGGTGTGATGAAGTCATCGGCAAGAAACATGGAAACCGCTCTGACCCTTTCCCCAGGGGCCACCCCTACTCAAGGGAGCAGGCTGGTGGGACCAGGGGGAGCTGACCGCACTCCTTTCCCTACTGCTGAGTCCCCAGCAGCAGCTCCAAATCCATCAGAGTTCTGGTTTTTGCATGGAACCAGGCATCCCAATTACTGACAGAGACTGTGCACGTGACCTACAGGGACCATAAAACAATTACTCCCTGAGGGCCTGCAAGTGACCAGATAGGTCCTGGGCCTGCAGGAGTTCCCCCTCCCCAGGGGTCATTAGGAAATGTGTTGGGAGTGTTTTGATTGTCACAATGATTAGTGTGGAGGGTGCTCCCAGCATTTAGAGGGCAAGGGCCTGGGAGGCCAAATATTCTAAAAATTGTCCTGCTTGAAATGCTAACAGTGCCCCTGTTGGGACCCAGTCATGGCAGCAAGGACAGGATGACCCCCTCCCTGAACAAAGTTTTAAAGGATCGTAAAAGGTAAAAATAAAAGTATATTTTGATTAGATCATCATTCATGCTTATTCACCATATCCATTTCATTTGGGTTCAAATGATTTTGCAGGTTCTTTGCTGTGACCTGACATCTCTCCTCCAAGGCTGTTCACTGCGTCCTGGCTGCTTGGATGCGCTGGAGCAGGAGCAGGCTGCGTGTGGAGTGGGCCAAGGGTCAGGCAGAGGTGCACCAGCTGGGGTGTTGCAGACCCATTGTGGTGGCTGAAGACCAAGGTCAGCCCCACATCTCAGGAAATATGGCCGGCCCTGGTGTGGGAGGCTGAACAATGGCCACGTCCTCATTCCTGACACCGGTGACTATGCCACTTTACTAGGCAAAAAGGACTTTACTGAGGTGATTAATTTAGCATGTGGTGATGCAAAGATTAACCAGGATTATTGGGCCCAATGCATTCACAAGGTGCCTGATACAAGGGAGGCAGCTGTATCAAAGCCAGGAGGAGGAGAGGTGATGTGGAAGCGGGAAAGTTGGAGTGCTCTGTGTTCACACTGCAGAGATTCAGGCGGCCTCCAGAAGCTGGAAGAGGGATGAAAAGGTATTCTTCTCTAGAACTTCCAGAGAAGCACAGCCCGGCCGACACCTTGACTTTGGACTATGAAACCCATTTTAGATGTCTGATCTCCAGAACTGTAAGATAGTCGATCTGTGTTTTTTCAAAGCCACTAAATGTTGTGGTAATTTGATGCAGCAGCAGTAGGAAAATAATATACCTGGTTGAAAGTATAATACAAACCTGCCTAGTCAGGAGACCCTAGTAGTTCTCAGAATTTTCCCTGAAGAGCCTCCACGCCAGGGCGCAATCTTCCCTACCAGGTCTGAAGACTCCAAGGAGATGGGAAAGCAAGCCAGGCGATCTCCCCTACCAGGCCCTGTGAGCGCTTGCAGTCAGAACACACTGCGGTGCGATGTAAGTGTCCGTGCATGAGGACAAGGGTCCAAAGGAAACAGAGTTTCTATGCTGTCTGTGGCTTTCCTCCCTGAACCTGCCCTCTCTCTGCAGGGCCAAGCGAGCCCTTAACCCTGCTGTGTCTCGGACGTCCCCCTCCACGCCCCCCCCACCCCCCGCCGCTCTCATTTTCACGAGGACTTCCTTATCCCACAAGTTTCTAGGCTAGATCGTCCATGCCTCAGATCTTGCAGAATCGTAAACAGCAAAGTAAAATAATAATTAAAGAAAAAATGTGGACATTATTGGGAAAAGAAAAAGAATCTCCTTTGTCGGCTGACCTGAGCTTTAAAATGGCAGTAATCACAACACCGTTTTCAAGGGTCTGATGAGGTGAGCAGAAACGCAATCACCACAGCCAGTGTGACTTTTGCCTCTTTTTTCAGACCGTAGATAAACATTTAGCTACAAACTTGAAGATAGACTTAAGCCAGACTTTTAGTTTATTTGACAAGAAATCTTAGTATCAGGTACTTACATCATGAAAGAGAAAAGACAGGCTAATGTGTTGTAAAAACTAAAGATTAACTAGGGTCAACTTGGATCCTCCTATGGCCTGTTTTTCACTCATCTCAGTAGGGAAAATGTTGTTAATTCACTCAGAATTGGATACTATGGCACTAGTCTGGATTCCCTGAGAAGGTCTGTTTTCTCTCAGGAATATTTCATCTGGCACAGGCAACATGAAAACAAGTTTAAAAAAATCATTCCTGGGTTGTAATTTTCTCTGGAGACTTAAAAATGAAAAGAGGTGTTTATGTTGAATAAAAAGTCTTCTCTGTAAGTTCATTTGGAATGTCAAGTAAAAATGCACAGAATGGGTTACCCTGGTAGCTTGGGTCCATCTGTAACTGCTTAAAAACAAAATTAAAAAAAGGATGTTTCCTTTCATCAGCAGAAAAATTGGGAAGGAGAAGTTTATATGTGTGTTTAATAGGAGACAAAGTAAGCAGTGCAGTACAGAGTTAACGTGGTGCATTGACCCTAATTTTGCTAAACTCTGACAAATGAGAAAATAATTGATGTTATTAATCAATGTGTAATTATATGGGTTTTGTGTAAACATATTACTCAACATAACAGGCCTATGGGGCTGCATTAGGTGAAGATCCCATCATGGAAATGCACAGCTAACAGGTTACATTCAGGAACCTGAGGTCCCGAGCTGAGGTCTCTGACCTGGACAGCCCACTCTGAAGACCTGTGGGGTCATTTCATTGCTCACCACGGGGACCCGCTGGCTTGGGGGCCAGCCTACTCAGCTCACCTTCTCCATCTCCTCTGAGGCCTGTGGGAATTTCTGATACCATTTAGGTCTCTTGAGGTTCAGAGAGCCTTATCAAAGGAGAGGCTAGCTCGGGCCCCCTTCCTGTCTAGATTTGTCCTACTGTGGTTGCTACTCCAGTAAGCTGCCCAGTGCTGGCAAGAGGCCACCTCCTCCCAGGGATTCAGAAGGAAAGCAGATCACAAGGGCTTCCAATGTGTGCCACTCACTCCCAACCAAGGGGTCAAACTCTCTTTTTAGAAAGGTATGCTTTAAACATTACAACTGAGCAATGGTTATGAGTATATTTGGTTGTTATTCCGAAATGTATCTCACCTCCCCCTAAAATAAGCCTGAGTGAATTAAAAGGTATGGGGCTGTAAAATGGGGGAATAAAGAAATACCTAGGGTGATATCAGGAAAAAAAAACAAACCACCTATACCCACTCCTTTCTCCTCTCCCCCCAGCTAAGCTTCAGGCTATTACGTTTTGTTTTGGCCTGGACAGCATCTAAAACACTTAATTAGTTGCCAATATTTTCAACTGGGTGATTTTATCTAAAAAGCTGTACTTTTGCTTTCTCTGGGAGTCAGGGTGACACTGGACTGTATTAGTCACCAGGACCCACACTGGATAATCCTGCCTACCCCAGTTCTCTGAAGTCCCTCTGCCCCCTGTCCCCCCCCCCCCCCCACATTCACCTCATGGCCCAGCTCCTGAGGGCCTCTGTAGCCTCTACCCTTGACAGTGCTTTTCAGTGAGCCCCAGTGCCCTTCCTCGTCATCCTCCTAAGTCGTTCCCGACTTGTGCACCTTCCTTAAACTCCCTGCCCTCCCCAGCCCCCATTCCCATACACTCTCACTGGATGACCTATTTTATTGAGAAAATTGAGGCCAGTGTTACTGACTCTTTTCTCTACTGTCCAACCTACACAGTTTTCTATGTCTGCACGGATCCTGCTTCTACTCTCAGAGGATAAACAGTTCTGCTTTTGGTCAAAGCAACCTCTTCAGTTATGCAATATAAAAATCAACACTTGTTATAATTATAGAAATGATAGACCCTCATAACCCATTCAACCAAAGTTAAAAATAAAAGTCATCCCCTCCACAAACCCACAGGGATACCACTTGCCAAAAGTCAATACTGTTAAATTACTGCTAAGTAATTGGCAGATACCATCTGGCTTGTACACAGAGACACCACATATAAAATTATATACATAATTTTATTGTATGTTTCTGTATAATTTGTTTTTTCTACTTAACAGTGATTACGAATGCCTAGATGTGTGGGTAGATGTAAATCTACTTCTCATGGACGAATAGCATTCCACTGTTTGAGCGCATCATACTTATCACACCTTTTCAAAAGTTACAAAAGTAGTGTATGCTTACTGAAAATAACCCAAATTATACGGAAGTATAAAAAGTGGAAGAGTCTTCCCTTTCCATACCCCCCAGTCCCATGCTCTAAGGGTAACTATTATTAACAGTTTACTGGGGATCTGTATCACCTTTAAAAAAAGTCAGATACATTGAAGTAAAATTTACATACAATAAAATTCACCCCTTGTAGTGTACAAATGCACACAGCATGGAACAAATACCACAGTTGAGAAATGTAACATTTCTGTTGCCACAAAACACTTCATTTGTTCTCTTTTATAGAGACCTTTTCCCCAGCTCCAGCCCTGGTAACCTGTTTTCTGTTCATACAGCTTTGCTTTTTCCAGGGGGTCGTATCAGTGGAATCACACCATCTGCAGCCTATTGAATGTGGCTTTTTCACTTAGTACAACGCCCCTGAGACTCGTCCATGCTGATGTGTGCATCCCTGAATCCCTACTCTGTCTAGTTCATAGAAACAGTTTTTGTTTCAAAAATGGTATCGTGCTATTCCTGCAATATAGCTGTATGTATTTTTTGTTTAGTTAAATATTATACACTTACTTTATATAATTTATTATATCCAATTCTTAGATATAATTCTTTCTTTTTAATAGCTCCCCAGTATTCCATTATGTATTTGCTACATAAGGTATTTAACTGTTCTTCTCTTAATGGACATTCAGGTCATGTCCATTTTTTCCTCATCAGGCAAGTATGAAAGTATGATCCAGTAAAATAGATACTTATTCATAATTTCTTGAGTATGTATCTTTCTAAGAAAGACTCTAAGAAGTAGAATTGCTGAGTCAAAAGCCGGATACATTTAAAATTTTGATAAACACTACCAATTGCTCTCTAAAATTCATAGATATTTAAATTCTACCAACCATGTTTGAGAGCGTCCTTTTCTTCATGATCTTACTGAGAGATATCAGTCTTTCTAATTTTTGTTGATCTTACAGGTAAAATAATGGTATCTTATTGTATATATTTCATCCCTAATGAAACTGATCATTAGAAATATTTTTATTAGCTATTTGATTTTGTCTCCTATGAAATGCCAGTTCATAGATTTTGTCCATTTTTCTGTTTGGTTATTCAAAAATAAATTTGAAGTAATTCTTCATATATTAGGTAGACTTGACATTTTTTCCAGTCTCTACTTTTTTATGAGGTCTAAAGAAACTGTTTGTTTTGTTATCAGTTCTGTAGCACTTTCGTTCATGGTGTCTAGAAATCATATTATATATAGGAAAACCTTTCCACTCCAAGATTTAAAGGATTTCTCAACTCCAGAGCTTAACTAATCTTTTGCTGATAACTATGTAAATTGTTTCGAATTTATCCCATTATAAGCAACACTGCCTTGAACACTCATACATATCTCTTTGCCTTTGAAGAATCCTGTACAATTTTTTCTCTTATGTGAGCATATTTAAAGATTTTTTTGATTTTTTTTTCAGATAAATTCCTAGAAGCTGGAACAAAGTGTAGGCTTATTTCAAATTTTGCTTATCTTTGCTCCTGGAATTCATATCCATCAGCCTTTTTTGGGACCTTGTTCTACCAGGTATTCCCTTTCCTGCATAAATCTTTAACCTCTCCTCTCCTCTGTGGGCTCTTTCTTGACCGCCTACAAGTGTGCCACAGACTCACGCCTTCCTAGAAACAAAGCAGAATAAAGCAAAGTAACGTCCCTCGAGTCTGCTTTTTTTCCCTCTAGTTGCCATCACCTCTCTTTTCCTCTCTTTTAGCCAACTTACTGAAAGGGCAGCCCACCCATCCTCATTGCCCAGTGCTGCCATCCACTGCCAGGTGTTCTCTGCCCCGTGGACTTCACTGAGGCTGCCATGGAAACACGCTGCAGGAGCACTATGTTCAGAACCTGCAGATGGTTTACCTGACTTCATCTGTGGACCACTCCGTCCTCCCTGGTATTCTCTACTCTCCACTCTGTGACACTGGCTCTTTCCTGGTACTCCCCTTGCTGTCAGGCTTCCTTCTCCACCTCCTTTGAGTTCCCTCTTCCATTGCTTACTCCCTAACTTTGGTGTTCCCAGGGCTCTGTTCTTGATCTAACGATCCTCTCTCCCTACACATGCACTCCATCGATTGCATGTCCTCTAACTTTATGCAAACAGAGAATGGAGTAGGCTGAATAATGGCCCCAAATATATTCAGGTCCTAATATTTGGAGCTCATGAGTATTACCTCATTTGGCAAAAGGGACTTTGCAGATATGATTAAGGCTCTAGAGATGGGGAGATTATTCTGGATTATCTGCGTGGGCCCAATGTAATTACAAGTGTCTGTATAAAAGGGAGGCAAGTGTCTGCAATGCTGGTTGTGGTGGAGGAAGAGCCATAAACTGAGGAATGCGGGTGGCCTCTAGAAGCAGGAAAAGGTGAGGAGAGGATTCTCCCCTTGAGCCTCTGGGAGGAACCAGCCCCTCTGCCACCTTGCTTTGAGCTCAGTGAGGTGGATTTCAGACCTCTGACCTCCAGATATGTAGGAGAATAAATTTGTGTGTATTTAAGCCACTTTTGGGGGTAAATTGTTACAGTAGCATCAGGAAACTAACACAATGTCCAAATCTGTGCATCAAATACCAGAACTCTCCTCCGATCATCCGAGTCACAGCTGCATCCGCCTGCTTGCCTCAAATTCAACATGACCCACCCGAACTCATCATCACCTCCCTCCTCCTTCTCCATTTCCCTGTTTCATGGAGTGGAGCCCCCATTGCTGAGTCACACAAGTTTGAACCCAAGGGTCTTCCTGGTCTCTTCACACCCCCAGCCAGTAATCATCAAACCCTGCACAGTTTGCTGCCCGAACTGTAAAAAATATGCCTCCCTCTCTCCAACACTGTGGCTCTCCCACTCTGGCCTGATCTCTTTCTCAAATCCATCTGCCACATCAAAGCCATGATGAGCCTTCTCGAAGGCAAACCTACCTGCCCAAGCCCCTTCCTTTAGCAGCTGCCAGTGTCAAGTCCAGCTGGCAAACCGTGCAAAGCTCACCCCTTTTCAGGCACATCTTCTGCTGTTTACTATCTTGAACTCTAATGACACTAAGCTGTTTGCCATTTCCCACATGTACTAGGTACTTTCATGCCTTCATAAAACTTCGTGGCCCTCTCCTCTGCTGCCTCATCCTTCTATTTCTGAGCAGCTTTCACTCATCCTTACAATTAGATCATTTTCTCTCATGAGGCAGGGCGAGGTGTCCTTTTGAGCTCCTGCAGTATGTACAGTGCCTGACTACCTAGCATAGCAATTCTCACATGAAAGAGACACTACAGTCACACGCTGCAAAGCGATGTTTCAGTCAATCAGGGACCGCGTGTACGATGGTGCTCCCATAAGGTTATAACGGAGCTGAAAAATTTTCATCACCTAGTGACGTTGGAGCTGTCGTAACCTCGTAGCCCCGTAGCAGAACGCGTTACTCCTGTGTTTGTGGCGATGTTGGTGTAAAGAGACCTGTGCTGGCAGCCATGTAGAAGTGCAGCACATGTAATTATGTACAGTACATAATACTGGTTTACGTGTTTACCATGTTGTACTTTCATCATTGCAGCAGAGTGTACTCTTTCTGCTTATTAAAAGAAGTTTGCTGTAAAACAGTACCCTGTGCCATGTAGGCGGCAGCCTTGTACATCTTGTGTTCACCACGTCTCTTGATTGTATCATTTTCTCTGGTGCTTGATTTAATTTCATGTTGTTTTATAAGTTTTGTGCAGCCTAAGTGTATGGTGTTTATGAAGTCTATAGCCGTATATATTAACACTCTAGGTCAGCAATTTTCAACTGTTTTCATCTCATGGTACAACACAAACTAATTACTAAAATCTGTGGCACAATAGAAAATATATTTTTTGATGACCTGACAAAAAAATGGGTTAGGTATAACTTTGACTCATTCACACCGGAGGTTATTGTTTTGCTGTCTTCTGTTGTCATTTTTTGTGTGACAATCTAAGGAAGAAGAGGTTGATGCCCCTGGCGAACTCATCAGGTGTTGCACACTGTAAAAGTTCCTGCGGTGCATGGGTGGGAAGTCGCTGCCCTGGGCCTTCACATTCACTCACCACTAGCTCACTGATTCACCAGGAGTAATTTCAGTCCTGCACGCTCTTCATTCATGGTAAGTGCCCTACACAGCTGTACTGTTTTTATCTTTTACACCTTTTTTTACAGTACCTTTCCAATGATTAGATAAGTTCAGATGCACAAATGCTTACCATCGTGCTAGAGTTGCCTGCAGTGTTCAATACAGGAACGTGTCATGCAGCAATAGGTTATTTCACGTAGCCGAGGTGTGGAGCAGGCTACACCATCCAGGTTTATGTAAGTGCTCTCCGTAATGTCCACACTATCACCTAACGACCCATTGCTCAGGACATGCCCTGTTGTTTGGTGGCCCATGACTGCACCTGTGAGCGTCTTGAAGCCAGGACCAATTTCATATCCATCTTTTAAATCTCAGTGGTTTGCACAAGGCCAAGTAAGTGTCTGCTGAACTGAACTACATTGCATTGCAGGCAGAAGAGAAAAAGTATTCATTTGGTCATAATATTTCAAAAATTTAGAGACTTTTCTTTCACAAACTTAATCTCCTCTGACAGCTTTGTGCTAACTGTACTGACATGCGTAGTAAAGAACAGGAACACAAAGCAAACGTAGTCTGAAAATTCCCAGAGTGAGACATTTAAAAAAGGAGCAATGGGACTGTAAGTAAATTCTGTGGTCAACCCTTCTTTTCAGTGTTGTTTCCAGAAAATATTTGAAGTTTTATTGTTCCTTGATGTTCAAAACTGGTCAGAATATTTAAGCAAGTATCTAGGTATTTTGAATTTGACTTTTGACATTCTTAGAAGTTGACTTTCCTAGTTATTTGTAAAATATATATTCAAAGCAGATTTAATTTAACCCATAGCCAAGTAGTAGGGTTGGGTGCACATTCTGTATAACTACAAGAAGTAGCCATTATATCCATTTCTTCACGAACAGGGAGAGCACCCTAAAGTGATACCAGAATAGACAGCTCTATGTAATATGCTGCTGTGTGACCAAAGCAGAGCACAGAACGGTGTATGCAGCAAACCCCACTTAGTGTAAGGAAGGGGGAATAATATATACTCATATTTGCATAAATAATCACTGGGAAGGTAAGTCAGGAACTAATAGATGCGGTTACCTGCAGGGTGTGAGAAGTAACTGAGTGGATGCAGATGGGGCAGGAGTGACATTTCTCAGTATCTGTTTATAGTGTTCAGGTTTTTCAGTCACATAAATACATAATCTATATAAAATAATTGAAAAAATAAAGTAATACCGGAAATGGGCCAATAATATTCTGATGTGATGTGTTAACATTTGAGAAGCAACACTGTATTCTTTGTCTCTGGTCTAGGGTATTTTTTTATTTTTAACCTTGGATTTAGAAATTATCTCAGATTTATATATATATATATATATATAATATAGTACAAAAAGATGGGTGTCCTTTATCAGATTAATCTATTGTTAACATTTTATCCTGTATAAACTCATCCTATTTATCATCCATCCATCTATATCTATATTTATTTATATCTATTATCTATCTATCTATCTATCTATCTGGCATTTTGTGTCTGAACTATCTGAGGTTCATGACTCTCCACCTCTAAATATTTCACGATGTATTTCCTAAAAATATAACCATAGTACAGTATCAAGTTCATGAATTTATAGTGATGCAATATGAACTAGAAAGTATTCCTGTGGAAAAAAATGTTTCTTAAACATGAGACTCATCTTAACTTTTATATTGTACAAAATGGTCACAGGGAGAAAGGCAGTGCAGTGTGTCACTGTGGAGCCCATCAAACACTCTAACTATTGTTCATCAGTCAGTTTCAGAAGATTTTTCCCCCTTCCCTTTGGTAGAAATCAAGCTATTCATTTCTTAGTGCCTGCAGCTTCCCCAAAGTCCTAAATAAACTGTTGTGCATGCTCCACAGTAATGGACTTGGAAGAAGGAAGATTTCACAACTACATTTTGTCTAAAAGCAATTTAAAAAATATAAATGGTACCTTGTTTCAATGCCATCCTTTTACTTCCATCTGCAACAGTGATACATGTGCTCAGGCTACAGACCTTCCTTTTTATTCCTGACTCCGAGCTGAGCTTGCTCCTGCTGGACAGAGAGGAGATATATGCATGTGGGGTGAGCCTGAAAGGTCTAAAGAAGTAAAGGGGGCTCACCTCACACCCCGCATGCCTCACCAGGGCTTCTTCAAGGACCTAGAGTTTCATACAGCTCCTTCAACCTACTTGGAGATAGTGTTTTAAAGCCCAAGATCTAGGTAATTTTTTAAAACATATTTCAGAAGCATTCCACAAACACCTTAATGTCAGATGTCATGTTTCAGGTAAATGACATGGAAGAACAGTTCTGTTATTAAGACAATTCTCATGAAGACTCCAATAGCGGTAAGGTGATCTTCCCAAGTGTGACATGTCAGCTTAGGCTGGGATTTTTTACCAAGTTTAGGGGCAGGTTCTTCCCTCCTACTCCCTTATTTTTCTCACCACCTCTGCTCTCCCCAGTTACTCTCTGTGGAACATGGCCTTCCTGAGCTTGGTTGCCATGGCAGAGAGATGTGCTGTGCTGTAACAACCAAGCCTCCGTGGATGGAAATACAGATTTTTCTTAAAATTTTTTCACTATTAGTTTTTATATAGCACCCTGATAGAAAAAAGATATGTATGTATATATATGGTCCAGAAACCCCACTTTGAGAAATTTATTCTACAGAAATCATTGGACAAGTGGGCAAAGATATATTTCTATAGAATAAATTTCTCAAAGTGGAATTGCCTTTTTATTTTTTTTTTTTTTGCCCTGGCCAGTGTGGCTCAGTTGGTTGGAGCATCATCAGATAATTGATACTTTGTGGGTTCAGTTCCTGGTCAGGGCACATACCTAGGTTGACAGTTGGATCCCTGGTCCAGTCTGGTTGTGTATGGGTGGCAACAAATCAATGTTTCTCTCTCTCTCCCTTTCTCTCTCTCTAAAGGCAATGATAAAATGTCCTTGGGTGAGGATTAAAAAAAAAGTATGTCTCCCTTTATGACTTTTGCTACAACCTGTCAAATTGTCCTCCAGGGGCACCCATTTCTAGTCCCACTAACAGCCTGAGGAAATGGTGTCCTCTTCCCAGGAGCCACCTGGCCTCTAGGGGTTTGGAGTTAAAAATCCTGGCCATCTGGGCTCACACTCTGGCTGTGCAACACACTAAATTCACCCTAGAAAATGATGTGACCAGACTAAATATTTGCTCTTTCTTCCAAGGGGAATAATAATAACACCCTCCTTGCAGGTCTGTTGAGATAATAAATGAGATACTGTATGTGAAACATGCATGTGATGCTTGCCTCTTGCTACTGTTTCTAGCTCCAGTCCGAGCCCCAAAGCAGTTCCTCAGCTGCCCTGCCTAGTCCCAGGCTGGGAGCAGGGCCAAGCCCCAGTGTTGAGGGCCGCGAGACTGGGGATAGGGTCTCAGCTTTGCCGATGAGGCAGTTAGAATGTAAAAACACTGCCAACCTGTATTACATTCTCTATGTGCTTCATGACACATAACTGATGGTTCAAAGCCAATTTTTCTCTTACTTTTCATTGGTAACAACTTTTTTTGAGATAATTTATGCCAATTATCAATTTATTAAGATAATTTATATAAATTGTATATCAATATATAGTTTACCTATTTCAGCGTAAAATTCAATTGTTTTTTAGTATTTTTGGAGTTGTGCAGTTAATCATAAATGCAATCAGTTTTAGAACGTCTTCATTACTCCAAAAAGAAACCCCATATACTTTAGCCTCTCCATTCCACCTCAGCCCTCGGCAACATCTAATCTACTTTCCGTGTCCAGATTTGCCTATTCTGGACATTTCATTTAAATGGAATTATGTGATATGTGGTCCTGTGTATCTGGCTTCTTTCACATAGCATAGTGTTTCCAAGATTCATCCACATTGTAGCATGTAGCCGTAAAGCAGTCCCTCCTTATCCTTATCCTTATCCTTATCCAGCAAGACCCTGTGTGTGCTGTTTTTTTTCTATAATACATATCTATGATAAAGTTTAATTTATAAATTATACACAGTAACAGGTTAGCAACTCACAAAATAGAATAATTATGACAATTACTGTAATAAAAGTTATGTGAATGTGGCAATATTAAGTAAAATAAGGGCAACTTGAACATGAGCACTGTGATATCATGACAGTGGACCTGATAACTGAGAGGCCTACTAAGTGACTGATGGGGTGGGAGGTGCATGCAGTGTGGGTACACTGAACAAAGGATGATTCACATCCTAGGCTGGATAGAATGCAACAGCAAGAGATTTCATCACATTACTCAGAACAGTATGCAATTTAAAACTTCTGATATATTTCTGGAATTTCTCATTTAATAGTTTTGGATGGCAGTTGATTGCAGGTAACTGAAACCATGAAAAGTGGAACTGCAGATAAGGGCGGGCTACTGTATTTCAAGACTAGGGAAAGATTTTCATGTCAGATGAAAAGCATAAATATAGGCTTGGGGCACAGGTGCTTCAGGTTTTAGCCTCTTTGAACAATCCATTCAGCATCTGTAAAATGGGTTGTTATAGATCAATGATTTTCAACAGGTGTTCCCCAAGAATTTTTAAAACATGCAATATCTGACTGTTTAGTCAGGGGGCACTGACCTCTTTTCCCTTATATTGTCAAATAAAAAATGACCACAGCAGACTTCCAGTCAAGATGGAGGCATAGATAGATACATGGTACCTCCTCACACAACCAAAAGAAGGACAACA
>PVKU01011673.1:17410-41571 GCA_004027475.1 Anoura caudifer | reverse complement strand
TGCTACTTGTTCTCTGTACCTTTTCCCCCTCTCTCCTCCTCCCACTCCCCTATTGCTAACCCTCCATGTGATCTCCATTTCTGTGTTTCTGCTCCTCTTGTAGTGGTTTGCTTAGTTTGCTTTTGTTTTAGATGTGGTTGTTAATACCTGTGAGTTTGCTGTCTTTTTACTGTCATATTTTTTATCTTCTTTTTCTTAGATAAGTCCCTTTAACATTTCATATAATAAGGGCTTGGTGATGATGAACTCCTTTAACTTGACCTTATCTGAGAAGCACTTTATCTGCCGTTCCATTCTAAGTGACACTTTGCTGGATAGAGCAATTTTGGGTGTAGGTCCTTGACTTTCATGACTTGGAATACCTCTTTCCAGCCCCTTCTTGCCTGTAAGGTCTCCTTTGAGAAATCAGCTGACAGCCTGATGGGAACTCCTTTGTAGGTGACTCTGCCTCTATCCCTTGCTGCTTCTAGAATTCTGTCCTTCATTTTAATCTTGACTAATGTAATGATGATGTGCCTTGGTGTGTTCCCCCTTGGGTCCAACTTCTTTGGGACTGTCTGAGCTTCCTGGACTTCCTGGAAGTCTATTTCCCTTGCCAGATTGGGGAAGGTCTCCTTTATCATTCATTCAAATAAGCTTTCCACTTGTTGCTCTTCTTCTTCCCCTTCCGGTACCCCTATAATTCAGATGTTGGAACATTTAAAGATGTCCTGGAGGTTCCTAAGCCTCTCCTCATTTTTTTGAATTCTTGTTTCTTCATTCTTTTCTGTTTGATTGTTTCTTTCTTCCTTCTGGTCCACTCCATTGATTTGAGTCCCAGTTTTCCTCTCATCTCTATTGGTTCCCTGTGCCTTTTTCTTCATTTCACTTATTGTAGCCTTCATTTTTTCATCTAATTTGTGAGCAAAATCAACCAATTCTGTGAGCATCCTGATCATCAGGGCTTTGAATTGTGCATCTGATAGGTTGGCTATCACTTTGTCGCTTAGATAAATTGGCTCTGGGGCTTTGATTTGTTCTCTGGTTTGAGCCATTTTTGTTTCAGGGTTTGTTTTTTTTTTTTTTGTTTGTTTTTTTTTGCCTAGTCGCGGCTGTTTCGCAGTGATCGATGGAGCCTTAGGTGTTCCCCAGGGTGGGGCAGCGCAGTTGCTAGGTAGTGACACTGTATGTGGGGGCGGGGTCTGAGAGGAAACAATGGCAGTTGCTCTGCTCACTCTCGGATCCCAGTCCCTTCTGCCGCTTCCCCTTCACCTGGATTATCTGCACGCCGATGTGGGACCACCTGGTCAGCCAGCCGCCTTGCGTAGCCTCACTGGGTCTGCACAGTTGCCACCCTGTGCCCGGGGTCTGCTAGCTGCTACCTGTGCACCTGGGGTCTCCTAGCCACCACCTGTGCACCTGGGATCTGCCAGCTGCTGCTGCCTGTGTGCCTGGTCCGCACCTCTACTTTTTCCTGCCCCGACTCTGCCCCTCTTACCGGTCTGGATGAATGGTTGTTGGACTTCTGAACAGTTCAATTTTCTATGATTTCTGTTGTTTTTTTGTTTCTAAATCTTTGTTGTCCTTAATTTTGGTTGTTAGAGGAGGCACAGTGTGTCCACCTATGCTTCCATCTTGGCCGGAAATCTGTTCATTTGTTGATGATAGCCACTCTGACAGGTGTGAAGTGATATATCTCACTGTGTTTTTAATTTGAATTTCTCTAACGATTAGTGACATGGAGCATTTTCTCATATGTCTACTGGTTTTCTTTGGAGAAGTGTCTATTTAGGTCCTTTGACTGTTTTTTAACTGGATTGTTGTGGGGCAACTTTGCGCACAGAGCCCCCTCACCCCCCCACCCCCATCCACCATGGATGAGAATAAGACTACCAAGACATGATCTGCTTGGGGAAGAGAGGTGGCCAATCTCTCCAGGGAGAAGAACCAAGAAGAGTCCCTTCCTCAGTGGCTTTTATTAGGTCCATTTTACACAGGAATACAGGTAAAGCTCATCAATCATTGTCAGGTGGCAAGGATCAAACAACAGATAACATTTCAAAGAACTCTGAGGGCTTAATCTGAGTCAGGGTCTGTCAGCTAAGAGGTTACAAAACTTTGGGAGACAAACTCATTTCCTGCTCGGACTCTTATCATTTAAATGAGAGCACTCTTAGCAAAGCAGGTTTCACAGGACTTTACGAATTCTTTTTTATGCCCAATCACCTGGGGAGCCCACCCTATCCAGTACAGAGCTGCACCACCCTGTGTCAGTGTTTCAGGCTTAAGTGGAGCAGAGCCAGGAAGCCAAGAGATAAGGAAACTTCTCCCAGATGGATTGAGGACTCAGCTGTGTCAGGATAGCTGGGGGACAAGGGTCCATCCCCTTTTGCTGTCGCCCCCCCAAGTCCTTCCTTGAGGGCCTTCCATGTGATTGTGCCTGTGTTAGGCAACCCCTCCCTTGAGGGAATCTTACCCGTCATTTGCTAACCAACCAAGCATTGGGGGCCAGATATGGATGAAGCAGAAGTGGCGCTCCTGCCAGGGAGATAAGCTTTGTCTCCTTAGTGGCTTATGGTCCGAGGATCGCTCACTCATCCTTAGCCATGGGGGGTTACAGCTCCTGAAAACAGGCAGGGCAGTTCCCAACAGATTGTTAGTTTTTTTGGTGTTAAGTTTTATAAGTTCTATTAACTGCTTATCAGATGTGTCAGTGAATATTTTCTCTCATTCCACGGGTTGTCTTTTAATTTTATTGATGGTTTCCTTTGCTGGGCAAAACTTTTCAGTTTGATGTAGCCCCATTGGTTTATTTTTGCTTTTGTTTCCCTTGCCTTAGAAGATATCCGAAGAAACCCAAAACACTAATTCAAAAAAACATAATCACCCTTATGTTCATTACAGTGTTATTTACAATCTCCAAGATATGGAAGTAGCCTAAGTGTCCATTAGTAGATGAGAGGATGAAACAACTATGGGATATTTACACAATGGGATACTACACAGCTATAAAGAAGTGGAAAAGTTTACCCTCTGCCACAGCCTGGATGTACCTGGAGAACATGCTGAGTGAAATATGCTAATCTGAGCAAGACAAATACCATACAATTTTACTCATATGTGGATTCTAATGAACAAACTGGACTAACAAGCAAAATAGAAACAGACTCATAGATAGAGAACAGGATGACAGCTATGGCAGGTGGAACAGCTTGGGGTTGGAGGAATTGGGCGAAAAAGAAAAGGATTTATGGACATGGACAACAGTGTGGTAATTGGCTAAGGGGGATATAAGGGGGGTAAATGGTAATGGGAAAAATACAGTAAAAAATAAACTATTCACCTAGCATGTGGCAAAAAAACAAGTGCTCAATAAATTAACAGCTGACATTTTTAAAAATAATAACAAAATAATAACAGTACAAAAGGTCAATGAGACCAATAGCTGATTCTTTGAAAAGATAAAGAAGATTAACAAACCTTTAACCAGACTCATCATTTAAAAAGAGAGAGAACCCAAATAAATAAAGACAGAAAGAGGAGAAGTAGTAAGTGCCACAATAGAAATACAAAGGATTGTAAGAAAATATTGTAAACAAATTGGACAATCTGAATGGAATGGATAAATTTCTAGAAATATGAAATCTTCCAAAATGAAATCAGGTATAATCAAAGAATTTGTATAGACAAATTACAACACTTGAAATTGAAGCAAAAACAAAAAACAAAAACACCTAACAATCAAAAGTCCTGGACTGGATGGCTTCACAGAATAATTTTACTAAAAATTTAAAGAACTAACACCTATCCTTCTCAAGCTATTCCAATAAAATTCAAGAGGAGGAAAGATTCCCAAGCTCTTCTACAAGGACAGCATTATTCTAATTCCAAAAACCAAATAAAGATAGTAAAAAGAAAGTTAGTTATAGGCCAATATCCCTGATGAACATAGATGCTAAAATCCTCAACAAAATATTAGCAAACCAGATCTAGCAATCCATTAAAAGATTATACATGATGATCAAGTTGGATTTATTTCATTCATGCAAGGTTGGTACAACATATGCAGGTCAATAAACTTGATACACCACATAAACAAAATGAAGAATAAAAACCACATGATCATGACAATAGATCTCAAAAAACCTTTTGAGAAAATTCAGCAAAATGAAAAGAGAGGGAACATAATAAGGCCATATATGATAAACCCACAGCCAACATCATATTCAATAGGCAAAACAACAAGCATTTCCCTTAATATCAAGAACAAGACAGCTATATCCACTTTCACCACTGTTATTAACATAGTACTAGAAATCCTAGCCACAAAAATCAGACGAGAAGTAAAAGGCATCCAAATCATAGAGCAAGAAGTAAATGTGTCATTATTTTTAGGTGACTTGATACTTTGCATAAAGACTCCTAGTGATTCAACCAAGAAAAGGACTTGGCCTGATAAATGCATTTAGTAAATTAGAAGGGTACAAAATAAATATCAGAAATAAGGTGCATTTTTTATGATAAATAATTTTTCATTTTATCTTTTTAAACACATTCTACGAGATTTTTTAGTATATTTTATTTATTATGCTATTACAGTTGTCCCATTTGACCCCCTTCACTCTGCTCCACCCTGCACACCCCCTCCCACCCATATACCCCCCTTTAGTTCATGTCCATGGGTCATACATATAAGTTCTTTGGCTTCTACATTTCCTATACTATTCTTATTCTCCCCCTGTCTATTTTTTACCTACCATCTATACTACTTATTCTCTGTGCCTTTCCCCATCTCTCCCCCTGTCACTCCCCTGTTGATAACCGTCCATGTGATCTCCATTTCTGTGGTTCTGTTCCTGTTCTAGTTGTTTGCTTGGTTTCTTTTTGTTTCAGGTGAGGTTGTTAATAATTGTGAGTTTGCTGTCATTTTACTGTACATGTTTTTTACCTCCTTTTTCTTAGATAAGTCCCTTTAACATTTCCTATAATAAGGGCTTGGTGATGATGAACTCCTTTAACTTGACCTTATCTGAGAAGCACTTTATCTGCAGTTCCATTCTCAGTGAAAGTTTTGCTGGATAGAGTAATCTTGGATGTAGGTCCTTGCCTTTCATGACTTGGAATACTTCTTTCCCGTTCCTTCTTGCCTGAAAGGGAGGGGCTGGAAAGAAGTATTCCAGACCCTGCCTGATTCTTGCCTGGTTTTTGAGAAATCAGCTGACAGTCTGATGGAAACTCCTTTGTAGGTGACTCTGCCTTTATCCCTTGCTGCTTCTAGAATCCTCTCCTTCATTTTAATCTTGGCTAATGTAATGATGATGTGCCTTGGTGTGTTCCCCCTTGGGTCCAACTTCTTTGGGACTCTCTGAGCTTCCTGGACTTCCTGGAAGTCTATTTCCTTTGCCAGATTGGGGAAGGTCTCCTTTATCATTCATTCAAATAAGCTTTCCATTTGTTGCTCTTCTTCTTCCCCTTCCGGTACCCCTATAATTCGGATGTTGGAACGTTTAAAGATGTCCTGGAGGTTCCTAAGCCTCTCCTCATTTTTTTGAATTCTTGTCTCTTCATTCTTTTCTGTTTGATTGTTTCTTTCTTCCTTCTGGTCCACTCCATTGATTTGAGTCCCGGTTTTCCTCCCATCACTGTTGGTTCCCTGTGAGTTTTTCTTCATTTCACTTATTGTAGCCTCCATTTGTTCATCTAATTTGCGACCAAAATCAACCAATTCTGTGAGCATCCTGATCACCAGTGCTTTGAACTGTGCATCTGATAGGTTAGCTACCAGTGCTTTGAGCTGTGCATCTGATAGGTTGGCTGTCTCTTGGTCGTTTAGATGAATTAGCTCTGGGGCTTTGATCTGTTCTCCCATTTGAGCCATTTTTGTTTGTTTGTTTGGTTTTGGTCTGGTTGTGGCTGTTACATAGTGAGGAGCAGAGCCTTAGTTGTTCACCAGGGTGGGTCAGCCCATTCACAGAGTTGTGATGCTGTATGTGGGGGCGGAGTCTGAGAAGGAACAATGGCACTTGTTCCTCTTTCTCTCAGATTCCAGTCCCTTCTGCCACTTTCCTCAAGCAAATTGGGGCCTTCTGGTGCTGATTTCCATGTGGGTGGGCTTGTGTATGTTCTAGGACCCTGTGTGTCTCTCCAACAAACTCTTCTGTGAAGCTGGGAGTCTCTCCCAGCACTTCAACCCCCACAAGTGTTTTCAATCGGTGCTTATAGGCTTTATTTCCTGGTGCTTGGGCCCTGGGTTGTGCAGTCTGTCTCATTGCCCATTTTCATCTGCTTTATCTGCGCATGAATGTGTGACCATGGTCAGCTGCCTTGTGGGCCTTGGTTGGTCTGCTCGTTGCCTCCCCACACCTGGTAACTGCCAGCCACCTGTGCACCTGGGGTGTGCCAACCCCCACCTGCACCCCTGGGACTACCAGCCACCACCTTTTCCTGCTGTGACCCCTTCCCGCCCACCCCCCTGCCACTGCTGACCCTGCCCCTCTTACTGGTCTGGGTGAATCGTTGTCAGACTTCTGTACAATTCAATTTTCTATCTGTTCTGGTTGGGTTTTTTTGGTTCTATATTTTTATTGTCCTTAATCTTGGTTGTGAGAGGAGGCAAAATGTGTCCACTTACACCTCCATCTTGGCTGGAAGTCATCATAAGGTGAATTTTTATATGCCAATAATGAACTATCAGAAAAGGAAACTAAGAAAACAATTTTATTCACCGTTGCTTCAAACAGAATAAAATACCTAGGAATATATTTAACCAAGGATGTAAAAGACCTGTACTCAGAATATTATAAGACGCTGACAAAGAAATTGAAGAAGATGAAAATAAGTGGAAGTATATACCATGTTCATAGATAGGAAGAATTAACATTATTATAATGTCGATACTACCCAAAGCAATCTATAGATTCAAAACAATTCCTATCAAGATACGAATGTCATATTTCACAGAACTAGGACAAATATTCCAAAAACTTACATGGAATCCCAAAAGACCCTGAATACCAATAGCAATCTTGACAAAGAACAACAAAGTAGGAGGAATCACACTACCGCCAAGGTAGATATCAAACTGTAAGACAAGGCCATAGTAATCTAAACATTATGGTACTGAAACACATATAAATCACTGGAACATAATAGAGATCTAAAAAATAAACCCACAACTTTTTAGTCAGATAATATTTGACAAAGGAAGCAAAACCATATAGCGGGATAAAGATGGTCTATTCAATAAATAGTGTTAGGAATATTGCACATACGCATGCCAAAAAAATGAAACTATACCACCCTCTTAAATAATACACAAGAGTAAAATGTATTGTGGACTTACATGTTTAGACTGAAAATCCTAAAAGTCCTAGAAGAAAAAACATAGGCAGTAAAATTTCAGATATTTCTTGTAGCAATATTTTTTCTGATAAATCTTCTCAGGCAAAAGAAACAAAAGAAAAAATAAATAGGACTACATCAAACTAAACAATTTTTAGACAGCGAAGGAAACCATCAACAAAATGAAAACACAATCCACTGAATCGGACAACATATTTGTCAATAATATATCTGATAAAAGGTTAATATCCAAAATTTATAAAGAACTTATAAAACTCAACATCCAAAAATAAGCCAATTAAAAAAATGGTCAAAGGACCTGAATAGACACTTCTTCATAGAGGACATACAGATGGCCGATAAACATATGAAAATATGCTCAACATAACTACTCATCAGAGAACTGTAAATTAAAATTACAGTGACATATATCACCTCACATCATCAGAATGGCTATCCTCAATAAACAAACAGAAAGTATTGGTGAGAATGTGGACAAAAGGAAACCTCTGTGTACCATTGGTGGAAATTCAGATTGGTTGCAGCCACTCTGGAAAGCAGTTACCTCAAAAAATTAAAAAATGGAACTGCCTTATGACCCAGCAATTCCACTTCTGGGAATTTATTTGAAGAAACATGAAACACTAATTCAAAAGAATGTATGTACTCCTATGTCCAAGGCAGCATTATTTACAATAGTTCAAGATTTGGAAGTAGCCCAAATTTTCATCAGTAGATTAGTGGGTCAAGAGGCTGTGGTACATTTGCATAATGGAATACTACTCAGCCATTAGAAAGAAGGAAATTTTATCCTTTGTGACAGCATGGATGAATGGATGGTCCTGGAAAGCATTATACTAAGTGAGATAAGCCAGTCAGAGAAAGACAAATACCATATTTCACTCATATGTGGAAGCAAAATAGAGACAGACTCATACATAGAGAATAGGCTTACAGCAGTTGGGGTGGTAGGGCCAGGTGTGGTGGTTGGCGGGGGTGATTGAGCAAAATAGAAAGAGCAAAATCTCATGGACACTGACAATGGTGTGGTGATTGCCAGGGGGAAGGGTCTCAAGAGAGGTGGAGGAGGAAATAGGACAGATAAATGGTGATGGACCAAGACTTGACTTGGAATGCTGAACCCACAGTACAGTGTACAGATGATGTGTTCTAGAATTGTGTACCTGAAACCTGTATAACTTTGTTAATCACCCCAGTAAGTTCAACAAAAAGAAAAAACTAGGAGAGCAGTGGGAACTTGTCAGGCCATATAATGCAGGTCAGAGACTGCAATAAAGTACCATTAGTCATGTTCAGAGCTAGTGGAGGGTGGATGCCTCCTCTAAGGTGGAACCACTCCTCTTCCCATGTACTGATATGGAAACACAGCTGGAGAGGGGTCTGAGCCACGGGAGCAGGAGCCAGGCTAAGCAGGACCCCACCATTGGTCAAATGCTAGCGACCCAAGCAACAAGACCTGATTGTCCAGGAAGACTGTCCAAGCTGACATGGCTGTAGGGTGGAAGATGTTGCATCATGTGCATGTGGACTCTGGCATCACGTAGCAGTGCTTGGCCTTCAGATGTGTGACACAGATTTGCCTCAGCCCTGTCTAGGCCTCATGTGGCAGCCTCCGTTCCCAAGCTCACAGTTCTCAGAGAGGAAGCAGGTGGAGAGAGGTTAGGGTGGTCTGGTTGCATTTGGGTATCTGAGTTTCTCCATGGTGGCCATGTAGGCCATGTATTCTTGAGCTCCTTCTCCCCTTCTGTAAACAAGGTAAAATGCTTACCTTGTAGGGCTATAAACTGTCCAGCACATCTTAGTGAGCATCCACTCCTTAACTGTTTGTGGAGCAGTAGGGACACAGGTGAGAGTAGATGAGGGAAGGCAGCTGCTACATCCACAGGAGAGGCAGATGATATACAGACTAGTGAGCCCCTGCTGAAAAAGTGAGTACTGTTAGGGGAGGTAGTGGGCTGGCAAGGGAGGGAATACCATCTGAACAGAGCCCCAAGCAAGGAACCAGCCATGGAAGCATTGGGGGAAAGTGTTTTAGGCAACTGGACAGTCTTGGAATGTTCAGAAAGAGCAAGGAGCCACTAGAGCCTGTGATGAGGGATGACAGAAGGCTGGCAAGGATGATGTCCCTGCAGGTATGGCAGGACCCCTGGTGGCTTACAGGAAGGGGCTGCTACTGCTCATTTCTGTGGCCCCAGACAGCAAATGCTTGTTCTGAATGGCCCCAGCTGGGGCAGAAAGTAACAAGGGAAATTATCTTTCCCTGTGGATTCTTACAGCACCTAAGCCTAACAGGTCAGGTTTGGGCCAAATTTTTTTGCTTCATCTTAAACTCCCTGAGATTCTGTTTCTGAGTCCTGAGGAAATATCTGGGCTGTGCCATCTCTTCTCTAACTTCACCTTGTATTTATTTCTGCAGAATGCATTTCCTAATTTCCTTCTTTTGTCTGGCCAGGCGCACACCATTACTGATTCAAGGGAAAGATGTTAAACTTCTTCAGGTCTCGCACTAAGCCGTGCATGCTTACCAGTCAGGCCATTGTCTCGTGCTGGGACACGTTCTTTGCTCAAGGCCTTGGGCGGGGATGGTAGGAGAGGAGGTACCCAGGATCTTCAAGAAAGGGTCAAACTGGTATTTGAACTCAGGGCTTCTCACACATAGTGAGGAGCAATGCAGTGTGATCTTGGGAATTGTGCAATGGTGCTATGCCTTTGTTTCCTTGTCTGTGAGTTTTTATCAGTCCTCAATGAAATAGTGAAGAGGCAAGCACAGGCTGGTGATGTCAGAAAATGTTAAAAGATGAGCAGACATGCTTCAGGAGAACCTCATGCTCACAGGTGTCTCCCTGTTCCCCACACGCAGGTCCTGAAGGAGGGTGGCTGCCACACCAGCACATCATCGCTCATGTCCATGTGCTCAGGCCCGCACCTCTTCTGCAGCATTGACAATGGCACTGGCTTTGCCTTTCCTGAGCAGCTCATTGCTCTGTGGGCCCAGGAGGGGATTCAGAATGGCAGAGAGGTCCTGCAGGTTTGGAACTAGTCATTCACAGCTTGTCCCAATGGGAGGTGTCCAGGCAGTATGAGGCCAGGCAGGGTACCTGGGGGGCCATCTGCCCACAGAGGAGGCTGGGCAGAGCACCCTGCAGACACAGGGTGTAGGGAACCCCACATAGGGAAGGCCAGTTGAAATCCCTTTTTTAAAGAATTTTTTGCTATTAAAATATAGGAAATTTTCACCTAAAAGATAATAAAGAGAAAGCAGAGGAAACAACAGCCTGAAATGAATCCATTTGAAGGTAGGTTTGTTTTTCTGGATGAGGGAGGTCAATCCCACAAACAAGGTGGTGCAGACATTGTTCTTGTGGTGGAGATGTCTCAGTGGACATCACTGCCACAGAAATCTAAGCATTTCTACCCAGAGCTGCCAGCCCAAGCTCTTCTTCTTTCACAGACCCTGTTCACCCCACTCCCTCCTGCACTAGGTCAGGTATGGGGAGACTCACTGCCCAACTGCCTCCTCCCTAGCTCCTCCATGTTCTTTCAGGGACTGGTCCAGGAGCTGTCCTCAGATAGGGCCAAACCTCTTCCTAGGGACCAGGCATACCTCCCTTGGGGCCACAGGGTCAGACCCTGGGAAAATGTTGAGGGGAAGTGTAGTGAGCTAGACTGATTATTTTCATTTCCAACTTTCATTCCCCATTGTAACAAAAAATATCAACTTTATAGAAATCTATAAGATAGTAAAGCCTACCCCCACTTTGCTCCCATTCTCCAGGAGTGGCAATAGCTTAGTGGCTTTGTGGGCATTCATTCTACAGAGCTTTTGCTTGGCACAAAAAAGAAATATGTATTTAGGCATTCCAGTTTTTTAAAAAATTTTTGTAAAATTGGCATTATAATGTGTATCTTGCTAAGTTGTCTTACCTTTTCTTTATTGTTGGACATGCAGGTTTTTCCTATTATAAATCTGGTCATTGAAAATGCTGATATATCCTCCTGCTATAATGCTGGTATATCTGTAGGCTAGATTCCTGAAGGTACACATTTTAACTATTAATAGGTTCTGTCACATTGCCTTCAAAAATGTCCTTATTAACATGAACCAACAATACGTGAAGGATCCCAAAGACAGCCTTTAAGAAAGTCTACCTGACTCCTTGGGCCAGACCCTCCTAGGGCTAAATTCAGCTTTTGCCAAGTCTAGCCACCCAGCAGCTTTAGGCAGAACCCAAATGGCAAAGCCAGACCTGGACAGTTGGTCCTTGGTTTTTATTGTTTTCCTGTTATCAGAGAATATTTCCCTCTTTTTAAAAATGTATTGATTTGAGATAGAGACAGGGACTGAGAGAGAGAGAGAGACATCAATTTGTTGTTCCACTTATTGCTACATTCATTGGTAGCTTCTTATATATGCCCTAACCAGAGATCAAACCTGCAACATTGGTGTATTGGGACAACAGTCTAACCAACTGACCTATCCAGGCAGGACTGAATATTTTCCCTTCTTTAGCAATTTATAATTCACCAGTTACATTCAGGATTTGATCCTGCTATATTGAAAGGCAGTGATGTTTATTGAAATGGGCACCAAGCAAGGACTTGTCAAATGTGTGACTGTGTTTACTCCTCACACAGCCCTGAAGTTGTTTCCATCTCACTTGACAGGTAGGACAGGTGATGACACACAGACAGGGTGGAAGCACCAGCGAGTCTGTCAAGTGGTCTGAGTGTCCTGGCACACAAAGTCAGGTTCCTTTTTGCCTGTGACTCTGGATAACTGCTTACCTGTGAAATCAGTGGTCAGACCTTAGGCTGCTGGCCCTGCCACTACCAACAAGCACACATGCCTGAAAATGGCCTATTCCTCACCACATGGGCCTCTCCCTAAGGCTGCTTGAGCATCCTCACAAAATAGCAGCTGGCATCCCTGGAGTGTGATTCAAGAGAACAAGGAAGAGGCTGCCTGCATTCTATGCCCAAGCCTTGGAAGTCACATGCCATTACTTCCTCCACACACTGTGGGTTACACAGCTTGACCCTATTCAATGTAGGAGGGGAATACGTAGCATAAATACTAAGAGGTGAGGAGTACTGGGGCCATTATAAAAATTAGTTCCCACCCATGCCATGGGGTTTTTGATGATTCCTTCTTAATCAGGAAACTGCTGCTGTGACTGGTTATGTTGTTGTACTTTATCTTGTGAGATTATGCTGGGAAGTTTGCCCTTGTGTAATAATAGTACCTTGAGCCTCTCAAATTACTCCCTTAATATAATTTCTCTTCAGAAGCACTTTGGGAAGTGAGAAAGCAGTAGATATTCAAGTTTCTATTTTGTAAGTTAAAAAAAAAAGGGAACATCCCTCATTCCTACATGTGAGCTGGGAATGCTGTGACTCTTTCTCTGTAGGCCCTGATGGGGTGCCTACCATGAACTTGTGCATAAATGTAATACAAGGAACCAGAAGTCAAGAACACTCAATGCAAGGCTAAAATGCAAATGCAGCAAAGTGCTGGTTGGTCAATCAGGCAGAGGAGTATAGGGGTGGTCTTCCTCCTCCTGTGGTACAATACCTAAATGAAAATTGTTCTTTTTCAAAATCTGAGGGGAAAAGACTGCTACACACTCTGGAACTCTTAGCCATGGCTCATCTCTCTCTGATAGATCATTTTTCCACAAACGGAATTACCTTATCCATACATATGTTTTATAGAGACATAGACAGGATTCTGCTAGTGTGAAATGACAAAAACCCAACTTACAATGGCTTAAGCAGAGAGGAGGCTCTTAAGGGCCCACCCAAGTAGGACTCACAGGAAAAAGATGTCAGGTCTTGGGATTCTTGGCCCTCCAGTTGTTAGGAATCCCTTCCATCCCTCTGCTTGCTTCTTGGTGGTATTGGTCTCAGGTCTCCTCATTCAGCTTCCCAAGACGCACAGGTCCTTATGACAACAGATTTCACAAGAAAAAGGCCTCTCTCCCTCAGCCTCCTATCAATCCCCATGAAGTCCTCTACTTGGGACATGCCCCCTTTTGTGTAAGTCACTTTTCCAGGGAGGGGAGATCTGTCCAGCCTGGGTCATAGCCACCCCTGAAGCAGTGACTGTGAAGGATGGAGAACTGGACATTGGCAGGGATGAGGGAGGGCTGGATGGGCACCAGAGATACATGGATTGGGGAGAGTCATGCATGAGAGGCACAGACACTTTGCTGACTGAAAAGTGGCAGGTGCTGCCTATAGTATAGCATGTATCAAAGCCTGGACTATCTCTAAGAGAGCTAGGAAATGTTTGGAGAAGCCACTCATCCTGTTTTGTCTTTTGGGCCTTGCTATTTCCAGAGCCTTGACTTCAGTGTGGATGAGAAGGTGAACCTTTTGGAGCTGACCTGGGCCCTTGAGAATGAGCTCATGATGATCCGTGGTGCCACTCAGCAGGTGGCTTTGTCCTGCTACCGCCAGGAGCTGAGATTCTGCCAGTAAGAGCCCTAATGTTGTTGGGGTGGGCATGGGGAATCAGCTGGCCCAGCTGGCCTGGTAGGAGGTATCCAAGGAAACTGGCACTCTGCCCTCATCTACCCCAAGTAGCTAGTCCCATGGGGCAGGGGGATGTTGCACATTGCCCACTGGCTTTTCTTTAGCTGGTACTCTCAGTGGGATAGTGAAAAAGTTGAAGAGTAAGAGAAAGATGAGGTCACCCCATCCCTCAAGTTTTATCTATATGTGTGGTTTGAGTGGGGCCTGAAGACCAATGGCCACTGCTTGGGCTTTTGTGGCCAGAGAATTTAAGGGTGAGTGGCCATCTTTCTTACTTGGTAAGAATCTTAGAAATCTATGTCAAAGTGCCTTTTAGCAAGATTCCAAAGAGAAGGATTTGAGCTTGACACTCATCCTACTTAGTCAGCAGAATGTGCTTCTGAGAGCAGCCAGAGTGCACTCAGGTCTGGGTGGCTGGCTAAACAGGAAAAAGCAGTATTCTTCAGACATTGTCACCAAATGCTAAGGGACAGGCCAAAAATACATTCCACTTTAATTAGGTTCAGTTTTGATTTAGCTGAATATTCAAGCTCGAGGGTGGTGGCCGGGGGAAACTGTGCTCCTTCAGTGGGAGAAATTGTCACCAGAATAGTGAGTCTTAAAGGTGAATTGAGAGTCTCCTGGCAGGCAGGGGAGATTATGACTGGACAGATTAAAGGCCACACACACAGATGGCCTTCTGTTCTGGGTGACTCATTTTATACTCACTCAGATGCCAGGCTTCAGGTGTTGGAGCTGTGAACAGATAAGGTATTGTATGGCCAGCCTTTTCCCCTCATGTGTCCAATCCCAGATTAGGTGCTGGGGACTCCTGGGGACAAAGTCCCAGCTGTAGACCTGAGGGCACACAGATAAATTCTCATCTGTTCTGTGGCCGTCTGGAGGTGTGGCACACTTAAGCCTTTAGGCTTGATTTCTTTGGTTCAGAAACCTTCTAGAAACTTCCCTTGTCAATTCATTTAACCTCTCTCTAAGCATGTACATCTGTAAAATGAGCATAGTAATTGTACAAATCTCTTTAGGAGATGGTTGTTGGTGGCGTGAAGTCAGAGCATGGCACAGCGCTGGGCCACCCCATGCGCCCAGCAAATGTCAGCTCTTTTTAACATTTATGCAGGCACAGAGCTCACAGGCCCCAGAACATGCGTACCATTAACCCTGTTTTTTTCCTGCGACAGGGGTCAAGTAGAGCAGATGGTGAGGGAGCGAGACAAGGCAAGGCAGGATCTAGAGAAAGCTGAGAAGAGGAACCTGGAATTTGTGAAAGAAATGGATGATTGCCACTCTACACTGGAACAACTTATAGAGAAGAAGATCAAGTAGGTCCTGCCAGTGGTGTCTGAGCCCAGAGCTGCAGCTTCTTGGCACCAAGGCAGCCATTCCCCAGCCATGGCCGAGGGCAGATGGTAGATATAGGGCTGCCACTGACCAAGGCTGTGATCATAAACACAGCTGAGCTGAGACCCTCCAATTTCACCTGAGCCAGTAGAAATCTGGAAGACACACCTCTAGGGATACCCTTCCTTGAAAGAAGAAGGAATGGTGGATTTAAAAAGTGGTCTTGCTCTTTATGATGGGTTGTGTGGTACAGTGGCATCTAGCTATGTATGCCTGTGAGCTGTAGGGAAAATTCCTCTCTGCTGCGCTCACTCCCTTCTGCTTCATTTATGGTGTCTGTCCCATTCAAGCCAAGCATTCTATGTGTATTTGTAATCAGTGAGGCAGATGGACATTTTAAGAGAGGGCTAATGAATGGCTTTGGAGCTTGTTGGCTCAGCAGAAAGGAGCCTGACATTGTGGAAGAGGGTCAAAGCCCAAAACCTGACTGCAGCCATTTCACTGGACAGTGGGTAGAGCAGATCCCTAGTGGGCAGTCTATACTACCTGAACAGACCAGAAGAAAGGATTTCTGACCTTTTTTAATGGACACATCACCTCTGGTTTATTAAATAAAACAGATGATGAAATCCAGTCCCTGAGGATTTCCCAGGCTGGGCCAGGCAGAGAGAGGTTTTTCACCCTACTGCCTATGCTAGGCTCCCCTGACAGAGCTCGGTAGTAGTTCAGCTTCTCAAAGCTTTTGTCACTCAAAGGTGTCTCCTCATCAATAGCAAGGAATTTATACTGTGGAAAAACCGGTGTCCCACTTTCAGCCCTCAGCTATGCTCCTGGGGGGGGTGCAAAGGGGTTGTGGACACCCCCATCTCCTCTCTTACCTGTGCGGGAAGAGGGGCTGGGCGCAGAGGGGCTAACAGTAATTTTAGAGTTCTGGGTCTGTTGCTTCCTGGGTGGACAGAGCCCCTCAGATTCCTCACCTGTAAAGTGAGAGTAATGGGATATCCATGCATGCCTAAGAGCAGTCGGCACAGAGCCCTGTGCATCTCTGCCTGTGTCATAGCTGTGCTTATGCCTCAGCAAAATGAGTAGTGAGAAAGAGAAGCAGCAGCTCAGGTGACACAGGTGGTTTCAATGAGTAGCTGTCTGAGAGAGCTTCTGATGAGGCCCTGGGACATGGCCTCTCCCTGTTGCATGTGGCTGTGACACTTGAAGGGTAACACTTCTTACAACAGCCCTTTTGGCAAGGTTTGCTGGTGTCATGGTATGATGTACATAGAACCCCCACATGATCCTGGATTGGGTGTAGGGATTTCAAGGGACTTTCACCTGCCCCCCTCTTCCTTATATGTGGCTTTTAAGCACAATCCTAAGAAAGGCTTGCTTTTGCCTTGTGCCATGGCTCCCAAACTCTCACTCTGCAGCCTCATTTCTCTGAGGAAGAGAGGTAGAAGGGAGGAATTGAAGGAGCCTGTGGGTATACCTGGCTTACCTGGGGCTCTGAGGGTCGCAGGGCAGCCATAGCAGATAGGAGGAGTGTTAATAGCCACATGGTGCCAGTTGATTGCATCCCATTAGACCAGGGATGTCAAATTCATTTTCACCAGGGGCCACATCAACCTCACAATTGCTTTCAAAGGGCTGAATGTAATTTTAGGACTTTATAAATGTAACTATTCCTTAACTAGGGGCAAGGAGCTTGGTGCTGCCTCCGAGTAGAAACAAGGTGCCGGGCCAGATAAAATAAGGTAGAGGGCTGGATTCAGCCCTTGGGCCTTGTGTTTGCCACCTGTGCATTAGACAATGGGGCTTAAACCAAAGAGCCTATTACTTTTTCACCAAAGACACCCTGGCACCTCCACTGTGCAGCCAGGGGTCTAGATGTTGAGCAGATGGGTTTCAGCCCTATAAGAAGGAGCTTCTGGCCTATAAAACTACTATTGTGTCATGAAGCTCCTATCATGTGCCAGGTGTTCCTTGACTTAATGACCACCATAACCACAAATAGGTCATTTTATTTCCATTTTAAATCAAAGTAACTGAGTCTTAGAGCAATACAGTTAACTTGTCCACAATCAAACAACCAGTGTGGCCTGAAGTTTAAACCCCAGGTGTCTCTCTCTTTATTTTATGCTATTTCTGAGGGAGGATAGACCCAGACCTATTTTACCCTGAGGGTATAAGAAATGGACCTTTAAATAAGAGGAGCCCTGAGAGGTAGAGAGCTTGTCACTTTCCCAAGATGGGCTTGTCCAGAGCCACATAACCACCATCCTAGGTCCACTCACAAGAGCCTCATGGCTCCCTCTCCACATACCCAGGATTCATGGAGAGAGCCCTGCCTGTCCCTCCTAGAATTGCCACTTTTCCATGTATGACAGTCTATGGGGGAGCAGTCTCAAATCGGAGTCCACACACTTCCGAATTCCAAAGGCCTGGGTCCTCTTTTCCTTCCTGAAAGTGGCTAGGTCAGGGCAAACACAGCAGGTTTAGTTACTGGTCTATTCACCAGTTGGAATCCTCACCTACCTCTGTGTGGTGTTGAAGACTATGTAAGAGATGGTATCAAGTGGCATGAGTGTGTGGTAATATCTGTAGGTATAAGTGTATGAGTGCGAATGTATGGGTATGAGTGCAGGTGTGGGTGTGAGCATACACACATGCAAACTCACTTCCACAAGGTCCTGCGCTCTCAACAGGGTGATGGGAATTTTTAGGAAAGATAAAAATTAACTATCCTTTCACCAAACTTTTAAAACTATTTCCAATCAAACCTGAGAAACTAAATAAACATGGTCTCACTATAAGGTGGTGTTGCAAGGCTGCAAAGCCCCATTGTGGGGAGATGGGCCATGGGTACCTTGACTTCCACCTAGATGCACTGACCATGGCTCTGCTGAGCCCTCTTATTATGGAACATGTAGAGCATTCATCACAAAGGAGCATTTAGTTAAGAAATAACTGGATTGTGTTTCTGCTTTTGTCGACAATTGACTGTCTCTGTTCAGCTGGTTCCCTTGTCATTTTCATCCATAAGCTTCCCTGTTTACCATTTCTTGCTGAGCAAGCTTCTGTGGGTGAAACTAGAAAATCCGAACTGTTGACTCTTGTAGCTACAGATGTTTAACTTTGCTCATCTGAGATAGTCTCCTTAGTTTCCTGACTTTACAAAATAGGATGTTAGGTCACTGTGGGTTTCCACAGGTGAAATTATTACTAAAAAACCAGGAGCTAAGCCCTGACCAGTATGGCTTAGTTGGTTGTGCATCATCCCACAAAGAGAAAGGTTGCCGGTTCAATTCCCCATCAAGGCACATGCCTAGGTTGTAGGTTCTGTCAATGTTTCTCTCTCACGTTGATGTTTCTCTCCCTCCCTTTTTCTCCCTCCCTTCCCCTCTTAAAAAAAAAAAGAAAAAAAAAAAAACAAGATTCTTTTCTTTAAGTCAGGAACTGAATGTGAAAGAAGCTAGCAGTGCAATTGCTAGCACATTTTCACCTCTTTCTTGCTACCTCCTCTAGTCTCTGAATTGCCCTTTTAACAATATGCTGTCATCAGCCTCCTCACAAACTTGGAAACCTTGGGATCACTCCTGAGTGTGTATAGGACCATTCTAACCATCCTGATTGATGCCACTGAGACCATAGGTTGCTACCTCGTCAGGAACTACAGGAGACAAAGGTCCACCAGGGCCGTTTTTAACTCTGCAGCAGCCTGGTTTTCATGTGACCTTCTTTATGCAGGACTGCTAGCTCCTCAGCCTGCTCAGTATTTTCCAAGAAGAAAACTCCTTTTTTTAAACAATTGTTTTCGGCCCTGAGAAGGGGCACCCACCTTCCTGTCCCAGAGTTATGATATAAAGGAGGGCCCCTGGCCTCAGAACACGTGCAGTTTCGCTGAGGAACAGTGACCCCATCAGTCAAGCAAGAACTATTGAATCTAAGACAACAGTGTGGCCAGAGGTATTCCAGGGAGGGAAGAGGTCTTATTGGCTGGAAAGGTATCCCTGGACAGGCAGAACCAGATGGGCCTGAGCAGCACCATTGTGACATGCTGTTGTGTGCCTTACAGACACATGGAGCAGGAGTACAGAGAAAGGCTGAGTCTCCTGCGGTCTGAGGTGGAAATGGAGCATGTGCTATTTTGGGAACAGGCCTGCAGGCAGAGGACCATGCTAGAGAAGGACCTGGAGCGCCTGCAGGCTGAGGAGGCCAGCCTCCAAGAGAAGCTAACCCTGGCCCTGAAGGTAGGTAAAGAGATAAGAACAAAGGGGGAGGGGAGAGGTGCCTCCCCAGGGCACCCCACCCAGAAAAGAAAATACAGAAATGAGGTTACCTGCAGGCTCCTCTTCTCACACCCCACATTTTCCTAGTCAAGGATTCAACTCTTCCTATTAGCCTTAAGAAATCTGCATTTCTGTAATAGGGGGATCCCTAGAATTTCAAAGGAGTATTTGCTGCAGCCATAGAGATAACACACTTCTCAAACAGAGCAGAAAGGGTCCTGCCTCTTTAGGATGGGCATTGCTATCCAGTTGTGGGGACAGTAGGACAGTGGGAGACCCGCAGGCCTCTTGCTCTGTGCTCTAAGTCTGTGGACCAAGTTAGGGAGGGTCAGCAGCCAGTTTTGCTATACCCCTGGAGACAAGAGCACCTGTGGGGTGAGCAAACCTAAAGTCTACCTGATGCCTCTGGGTGCAGCCTGGGGCAGATGTGGTTTCTGGGCTTTGGTGAATATCCCTCAGATCCACACTCACCCTGCATTTGAGTACAGTGAGTTGCCCCTGGGGCCCTCCTGTGCTCCTGCTTTCCTCCTCTTCTCCTAACTCAGAGCATGTTGATTCTTTCCTCACCTGCCTACCTCTCTCAGTCTATCTCCTGGAGGAAAAGCCAGGTACCTCAGGAGCATCTGACAACAGCATGCACAGGGCCTGCCCGCCCTGCCTGCCTGGCTCTCCACAACACTGTGTTTTCACCTCTCTTCTTTTCCCTGTGGGAAACCTCAGTGGTTTCCCTATGGACATCTGAGCTGTAGTGGTGCAGTTTCAAATCCCTCATTTAGAAAATGGCTCAGAAGTGCTTGCCACTAGCCTTTTCTTATGATACTCATGAACTTGTGAGCACTTGGACTGGGAGAAGCAGAGGCAATGGGAAAAGCAATGAGCATTGGTGAGGGCTTCGCAGGGTCTGTCCCTGGGCTGTTCTGGATTGGTACCTGGGGACAGCCTTCTCTGTATGGTGTCAAGGCAGTGAGTACCAGATTCCATGAGGTTTCTTCCCTGATTATGAGTGCTACTGGGAATAAGTCTTTCACTTAAAGAGGAGACAGACCTGCCAACAGTTCACTTCCCCACTCTCAAAGCCTGGCAAACCTCTGATCTGTATCTTGTAGGAAAACAGTCGATTACAGAAGGAGATTATTGAAGTTGTGGAAAAACTTTCGGAATCAGAGAAGCTTGTCCTGAAACTGCAGAATGATCTGGAGTTTGTATTGAAAGACAAGGCAAGTCCTTTTGCTAAGTTTCAGTCTTTAGAGAAGAGTCTGTAGTGCTGGGTAAAAAAAAAAAGGGTCTTGAAAAAGATACCTAGGTAGCTGAATTTAGTTTTTTTCTGTTAAACTTCTAGAATGGAGAGAAAATTAGCAAAGTGACTTCCCCCTGTTTTCCTGCCCTTCAGGCCAATGCAGGGGTGTCAATAAGCCCTGGTAACAACTTGCACATTGGCCTTTTAGTGACAAGACCAGGGCCAGCTAGCACCATCAACCCCAGGGACAGGTTGTCAGTGATGAGAGGCATGGAGGAAAGGTTAGAGGTTGGTGCCCACCATTAAGTCCCCACCCCCACCTGGAGGCCCTGCCCATCACCTGGGGAGGAGATGGAGAGAGAAGTTGCTCTACTGGGGAAGCTTCCAGGAAGGGGGTGGACCAAGGGAGCCAAGACAGGAGCATACTAATGCCCTGAGACCTTTTAAACAAAGGGAGAGGAGGAGAGGAGGAGGAAAGGACTGGAAGGCTGTACTTGGAGATGCTGAACTTTGTGTAAAGAGTATGAAGGGATGACAGCATGTATTTTATCTGGCCTGAGCACCTGTCTGTAATTTTCCTTTGCTGGTATGACCTCCAGCTGGAGCCACAGAGCACAGAACTCTTGGTCCAGGAGGAGCAGTTCAAGAAAGTCCTGAAGGAGTACGAGCTCAAGTGCAGGGTATGTCCCCTACCCAGCCCCTTTACCTTCCTGAGCCTTAGGGTTTTCTTTGTCTTGTACCAGGCCAGGCCCTCCCTTTTGTCTTTGGTGCACAGGGCCCTCACACATTCCTGTCCCATACCCCACCCCACCCCTGCCAGCCCATCCTACAGGAGGGGTGGTTCTTTCTAAGAGCCTGGCCCTCCCTTTAGAGACCTTCTCTTTCAGAAAGCTGTGGTACCATCTCCAGGCCACTCCTGAGAAGAATGGGATGCTGGAAACCATGAGACAGGCTGGCTCTGCAAGTCATCAGGCTCTGTCTGGCTCAGACTGGGGTGGTGGTATACAGGCTTCATCCCTCCCAGTCTTGTTCAGGAAATGGCCTGGCATTGTTGGCGGGCTACTCCTGGCCTCCACATGAAGGGTGATCCAACATGAAGTGGCATTGCCACCAGACAGGGACTGGGATCAAATCTGCCTCAGGTCAGTCTATAGTGTGTGAGTTCTTGCCTTTGTATAGAAAAGATTTCACAACTCCAGTCTAGGTGGTTTTGAGAGTACATTTATTAAAGCTGGGGACAGTGAATTAAAGGAAGGACATAGAATGGTTAGGTGGTACTCTGCTTTGGCTCTCTCAAAACATTATAGGAAAGAAGTGAGCCAACTCTGTGATGCTTTTAGCTTACTTGGAAAGTCAGAGAAAAAGCGGGGCTTGGAGACAGGATCAGGGAGTAAGCCCAGGATGAGCTGCTGCTGCTCATTGCTGCCCTGGTTGCCAGACTCATGGGAACCCTTAGAGTTTAGGAGGAAGCAAGTTTATGCCTAAGAAGGAGTATTGGACATGCTCTAGAGCAGGGGTGTCAAACTCATTTTCACCAGGGGCCACATCAGCCTCACGGTTGCCTTCAAAGGGCCGAATGTAATTTCAACTCCTTAACAGTTAAGGAGTAGTTGCATTTATACAGTCCTAAAATTATTTTGGCCCTTTGAAGTCAACCACAAGGCTGATATGGCCTCTGGTGAAAATGAGTTTGACACCCCTGCTCTAGAGGGAGCCCACACCCAGTCTTTTTCTTGAGGCTTTTTATCTCTTTTGCAGGTGAGAATGTTAGGGGAGGGTTTTAGCAGAGTATTCATTAGCTTTCTAGGTGTGTTTTTAATATTCTAGAGCATCAAAATGAGTGTATAGGAGAGCTTTGGATTATTCTTTGGTCTGCTTTTTAAAAAGGTTTTATTTATCTTCAAAAAGAGAGGAAGAGAAGGAGAAAGAGAGGGAGAGAAACATCAATGTGTGGTTGCCTCTGGTGTGCCCATCACCAGGGGCCTGGCTGGCAACCCAGGTGTGTGCCCTAAGTGGGAATTGAACCAATGACCCTCTGGTTCACAGGCCGGCACTCAATCCGCTGAGCCACACCAACCAGGGCTGGTCTGCTTTATTTTATTTTTATCTTGCATCTGTCTGCTTTAATGGGGGGTTTGCTATTTGTTTCCCTGACTTCATCTGTTCTTGGGTTTAGTTGGCACAAGTGTCATTAACTGAGTCTCTGTTCTCTATTTTTCAGACCAGGGTGACTTAAGCTATGTATTCCCTGGTTAGGGAAGAGAGGTATGAACCATTTGCTCTCAAGTGTCCTTGGTTAGGGAAGATAAGGTCTTGTGATTCACTAGTTGGCTGTAAGTTGTTCAAATTGTTTAATTTTCTTGTCTCAGTTTTCCTATTCCACTTGCCCAGGAATCGTCCTAGCTTTTTACTATCCTATCATGGCAGGAGCATCCTTCTCTGAGCACAGCAGGTAGAGCCTTCTATCTGGGCCTGCATTCCACTGACAGGGTCCTCCAAGCCTTATGTTCTGCTAGGAGGTGGAACAGGACTTGCTAGCTTAGCACCTGTGTTTTGCCTCACATGGACTGGCCAAAGTCATTAGAGCAGCACCAATTCTGAAGGCCCCTCTGTATTTCTAGGCAACATGTAAGGCTTCATCGTGTATTCTGTTGTGGAGTATTTAGATTTTCTGGGCCAAACCTACCATTGTTGATCCATTTAACTGGAGATACCACAATGTAGAACAAGATAGAGATGGTAAACAATGTCAGCGGTGCTGACCCCATTATACTTGTAAAATGATTGAGGAACTCAACAGAAAATAACAGTATTGTTAGACATTAAGGGTCTATTATCAAGTTACTTCTTAATGGTTTCCCTCCAAATTAAAGTAAGAACTGACTTCTTTTCCTATTGCATATTGCTTTGGTTTCACTAGAGCTGAGCCCAAGCTGTTCTGTAGTATGACATGATCTGCTGTTTCCTGTCCTGTGTTCTCTTCTCCACTCCAAATTCTGAATCCTGGGTGCCTTTATGAAAGTCCTATGTGTGGTCAGCTGTGGTATTCTCCTCCTGAACCAATGGCTGTGGGGCAGGGGGTGGTCAGGGTGGTGGGGCTGTCATGCAGGTGGGACATGCCACACAACTTTCTGCTGTGTTTTCTCCCTTTCTTTAACTTGTTGCAAACACTTAGAACCTATAACCAACCATTAATTTATATGTTTCTTTTTTTTATTTTTTTATTTTTTTATTTTTCAATTACAGTTGACTTTCAACATTATTTCAAGTGTACAGCATGGTGGTTAGACAATCATATACATTAAAAAGTGATCCCCCAATATTTCAAGTACCAACCTAGCACTATCTGTAGTTACTACAATATTATTGATTATATTCCCTATGCTGTGCTTTTTATCCCCATGACTATTTTTTTTAATTAAATTTTATTT
>PVKU01011673.1:0-17310 GCA_004027475.1 Anoura caudifer | reverse complement strand
GTAGCTTTTGTCCATATGTCTTTCATACTTGTTTCTTTACTGTAGTGATTTTCAACCTTTTTCATCTTGTGGCATACACAAACTAATTACTGAAATTCTGTGGCTCATGGAAAAATATATTTTTTGCCTATCTGACAAAAATAGGTGTAATTCTAATTGAATCACACCAGATGATTATTGTTCTGTCAGCTGTTGTCATTTTTTTATTTGACAGTCAAAGGGAAAAGGAATCAGTGCCCCTGACTAAATAATCAGGTATTTCATGTTTTAAAAATTCTTGCAGCACATCAGCCAAAAATCATTGCTATTGAATTTTTCAAAGAAGTATAAACCCTATCTTCTTTAATGTGACTCTATTACTTAAATAACTGCTACTCATTCACTTTTGGTTCTTGAAATTTTACTTTTTGAAACATTAGCAGAAGTATTTTACATTTTTGTACTAACCTATTTATTTAGAAATTTTCCCTCTGTATTTTTTGGATATTTTTGTTTTTTTCAAACTTATATTTAGAGCATTAAAAAAATTTATTTCAACATAATACATAGTTACAAAAGTAAAAGTAGTGCAGGGAATACTTGGATACCCTTTACCCAGATTTACCTGTTGTTTACATTTTACCCTGTTTGCTCTCTTAGTGCATACTTGCTCACTGTGTGAGTGTGGGTGCATCTGGATGTGAATGTATCTATACAGTTATTTTCTGAATGTCTGAGGGTAAGTGATCTGCATCATGGCCCTCTGCCTCTAAAGAGGTCAACATGCATTTCCTAAAAACTGGCTTATAAAACCTCACAGTGGTTGCAGATGTACCAGAATTGATTGTTAACTGTTCAGGAATTTTGCTAGCTTCATGTTAAACTTTTGATAGCTTGAAATTGGCTATGGTGGGACTTTCTTACACCACAGAAATATGCAAAAGCTACAAATCTGGGCTTTTCTTCCTGGAGAGTCAACTTCCCAACACCCTGATGAATGAGAATATTCCTAGTTACTGTGGCACACTTACTAACTTCATGATTTCCATTGATACATTATATTTCAGTTTTGTTAGTTAACCTAACGTTGTCCTTTGGAGCATTTCCCCTCTAATACAGGGTCCATTTTGGATCAGGTATTTCTTTTAGTTGTCATGTCTGTTTAACATCTTTTAATCTGAAATGTTCTTAGTCCATTCAGGCTTTTACAACAAAAATACCATAGAATGGGGGGCTTATAAATAACAAAAATTTAGCTCACACAGCTCTGAGGGCTGGGAAGTCCAAGATCAAGTTGCCAATAGATTTAGTGTCTAATGAGAGCTCTCTTTCTGGTTACAGATAGTTGGCGGTCTTCTCAACATCCTCACATGGCAGAAGAGGTGAAGGAGCTCTCTGGGGTCTCTTTTGTAAGAGCACTAATGCCCTTCATGAGGACTCCATCTTCATGACTTAATCATCTTCCAAAGGTGATTAGTCTCCAAATACCATCATATAGGACATTAGGATTTAACATATGAATTTGGGGTGACACATTCATTCCATTGGGCATTCCCCAGACTTTCTTTTGTCTTTCACATGGATATTTTATTTTATTTTTCATTGTATTTTTCCCCTCTCCCTTTATACCCTCTCCCACCTCACCCACCGCCTCTCCCACATAATCACCACACCATTGTCCATGTCCATGAATCCTTTTTCTTTTTTGCTCCATCCCTGTACTTTCCAATGCCCCAGAGCTGTCAACCTGCTCTCTATCTATGAGTCTGTCTTTATTTTGCTTGTTAGTTGTTTGTTCCACATATGAATGAAATCATATACTATTTGTCTTTCTCTGGCTTATTTCACTGGCTTATTCCTAGGTCCATCCATGTTATCACAAAGGGTTAAATTATATTTTTTATGGCTAAGTAGTATTTCATCATATAAATGTACCATAGCTGTTTTATCTATTCATCCATTGATGGACACTTGGGCTGCTTTCAAATCTTGGCTATTTTAAATAACGCTGCAGTGAACATAGGGGTGCTTATATTCTTTTGAATTAGTGTTTCAGATTTCTTCAGATAAATTAACAGAAGAGGTGTTGTTGGGTCATAAGGCAGTTCCACTTTTAATTTTTTGAGATAACTCCATATTGCTTTCCACAGTGGCTGCATCAACCTGCATTCACACCAACAAAGCAAAAGAGTTCCCCTTTCTCCATATCCTTGCCAGCACTTGTTTTTTGTTGATTTATTGATCTGACAGGTGTGAGGTGATATTTCATAGTGGTTTTAATTTCCATTTCTCTGATGATTAGTGACATTGAGCATCCTTTCATATGTCTATTGACCATCTATATGTCCTCTTTGGAGAAGTGTCTATTCAGATTCTTTGCCCATTTTTTAATTGATTGATTGTTCCTTTGTGTGTTCAGTTTTATAAGTTCTTTTTAAATTTTGGATATTAACCCCTTACAGATCTATTGGCAAATATGTTCTCCCATTCAGTGGGTTGTCTTTTCATTTTGTTGGTTTCCTTTGCTGTGCAAAAACTTTTTAGTTTGATGTAGTCCTATTTGTTTATTTTTTCTTTTGTTTCCCTTGTCTGAGGATATATATCAGAAAAAATATTGCTATGCACAGTGTCTGAGATTTTATTGTCTATATTTGCTTCTAGGATTTTTATCATTTTGAGTCTAACATTTAAGCCTTTAATCCATTTTTAATTTATTCTTGTGTGTGGTGTAAGAAGTCTAGTTGCATTTTTTCTGCATATATCTCTCTAATTTTCCCAACGCCATTCATTGAATAAACTATCACATGGACTTGCTTTTTGAGGAATACAGTCCCCTCCCCATTCATTTTAATATAAACTTTCTCATTTTGTGTCTTTCTGATATTTCCTTTGGTTAAATTGAGATGGTACATTCTAAGCTGTATACCAATAGATGATGTTAATTTTGGTCACCTCATCAAGGCATTACCTGATTTTCCCACTATATAATTACTGGTAATAAGTAGTAAGCAGTCACCAGGGAGACACTTTAAGACCATGTAAATATTCTGCTATTCATCTAAATTTTCCTTGGATTTAGTATCCATTGATAATTCTTATCAACTTCAGTTTTTACCATCATTGTTATAAAATGATGATTTTTCAGCTCTACCACCCACTCTCCACATCTGTTAGTTAGCCCTTGGCATTTTAGTATAAGTCAGAGAGGTCTGATCTTTCTATCTACCTACCTACCTACCTACCTATCATCTACCTATCCATTTATCTGTTGCCATGGACTCACAAATTCCCATTTTTCCACCAGTAGTTTGTAATTCATTACTATGTCTAATTATTTTGGTGCTCCAATTGTGTAAGATTTGACTGGTGGGAATGTTTTCCAGATAGCATCCATGTCCTTGAGATATGTCACCATCATCTTTTGTTTTATTGATTAGTTCCATACTTACTAGCATCATAACATGCTCCAAACTAATCTTGTACTTTACCTGCAGTCTCCCTGGAATCAGCCATTTCTCCAAGGAGTCTTGGTTCCTTACCTAAGAAAATGGTCTTATAGACCAAGATCTGGGTGCTTGATGTGCTGGGTTGTGGAGGGGAGATCTCTGCCTCTTGGCTGAGGTCAGTTTTTATAGTCAGTCTCCAGAGGTAGGAATAACCTTGAACCTTTCCTAATGTGTATCACCTAGTCTCTCCAAAGTCACTGTTTAGTATTTCCCTTTACTTTGTAACCAGGATCTTCATTAGCAAGAAAAGCATACCTTCCATTGTTGATGAATTCCCTTTCTATTTGACTATCATTTTAGCTTTTTGTTTTTTCTTTCAATTGTCAACCTTGGTTCTCTTGACAAGGCTACATTTGGTAAAAGATAGTATAAAATGTTAACTAGATCCTCATTAGAGATTATCTGCAGTTTAATATTTTCACTGATGTCTTGGCTAGACACCATAATGAAGTCAGAAACCCCAAATGCAGATTTTCTTTTTCTTCATTTCCACACTGCTACATACTGAGTGTTTGTGTTTCCCCAAATTCATATGTTGAAGCCTATTCTGTCTTTGTGACTGTGTTAAGCCTTGTGATGTGGGGCCTTTGGGAGGTTATGAGGGTAAGCCAAGTGAAGGAGATTAGTGCTCTAGAAAAGGGACTCAAAAGAGCTCCCCCATCTCTTTCATCATGTGAGGACATGGAAAAACATGGCTATCTATGAACTGAGGAGTCCTCACTAGATACTGGAACTGCTGGCACTTTGATTATGGACTTTTAGCCTCCAAAACCTTGAGAGCTAAGTGTCTGTTGTTTATATGCCCCTAGTCTGTGGTATTTTTGTTACGGCATCCCAAATGGACTGAGACACACACCAACCCCTAACAGATGTCTGTGGGTGGGTCTTCAGCCCCCATTATCCATGACTTACCTTGGCCCAGCTGGATGCCCTAGACACTGGACTTAGCTGCTCCCTGGGTAGCCCAGTCTCCATGCTAGTGGCTCCTTGGACTGAGTGGCCACAGCAGCTGGAAGAGGTGTCTGGCTCTGCCCTACAGGACCTGCAGGACCACAACGATGAGCTGCAGGCTGCCATAGAGGGTCTGCAAGCACGGTTGCCCCAGAGTGGGCATGGTCAGCCCCATGCATCACCAAATGGATGGCTGCTTCCTAGACATGGCCGAGAAGGTAGGAGCTTAGCTCAGTTCTGCAAGATGGCAATAATGTGCTTTTACTGGGAGCGGTGGGGGCCGGTGTCAATGGGCTTTCACCTACCTGTGCTGTAAAGGCTGCCTTCAGGTCCAGGGTGAGCAGTGATGGGTGGGCCAGTTTCATAGCACATCAGGGCCTAGCCCAGCCTACATGTGGTCACGAGTGCCTTGGACTGCCACATGTGGGAGAAGAGGTGTACCCCAAGACCAGAGGTTGACACAATACCCAGAGACTGGAGAGAGGTTGAGGAGGGTGAGAGTTTTACCATTTGGGTAGAAATGGTGAAGGGGTTAGGATGACCTTACCATGACCATAGGGTAGGTGCATCCAACTGACTCTCCAATGTTGGGAGAAGTACCCAGAGGATCCAGATGAGTGTACAGCATGGGCAGGACACACAGCGATGATCATCTAGAGAAGGGAAATGGGTGGAGGGTGGGGGAGTTGGTGAGCAGGGGGCTCATCTCAGGTCTGTGACAGCTCTTACAAAGGGAAGTCACTCAATTGTGTAAGTAGGTCAGGGACTTCCTGGAATTCACAGAGGCCTCACGTGTACTGGGGTAGACTAGACTTGATGTTTACTACCTGAGTTATGTGGATAGCATCAGCTTTGAGCTTTGAGATGGTTTTGTGGTACCAAGAAGTGCCCCCACCTGCTTGAGGCAAAAATGCATCCTGAAAGTATAGCTTGAGAAGGATCACAGCTTCATGCTTCTTAACTCAGCCCATAAATTTGGAAAGAGCTCTAGGCTCTGAGAGGCCCTGAGGCCCTGTGTTTAAGTGTTCATGGCCTCTTTCACAGACCATTGTGGGGTGGGAGGCAGGTTTTAGGTGCCAGACCTATTGGAGGACAGTGATTTTGGCTGGTTGTTACTCTTCCCTGGCAACTCTACAGGGTAGGCACCATGCAGATTCATATAATGCACCTGGTTTTATGCCTGCTGCTGCCACTGACAGGGGCCATGGAGACCATAGTGACTGCTGCTTCCATCGATCATACATCAATCATGCAGCCACTCAGAAATCATCTTGGTCCTATCTGTAGCCCTAAGAACACTCAGAGTTTCCCATTGCTCAGGAAAAGCTAACTTAATAAAATAGAAAAAAGTGTGTACTCAAAAGAGCCAATGTGGGAACCTCCATGGAAACTGCATGGGTTTTCTGTGCATGTGGGCCCAGCTTCTTGGCCCTTTACAAAACCCCATCACCTGTAGCTTCTTTAGTGGAATCTGATGGCTCCTGAGACTCACAACCCTGACTGCCCTCAGCTGGGAGGTTTTAGGGTTGTGGCCAGCATGCCAGATGGTACCAGATTCCCAGATGAGTTATGATGTACGGCCAGGTGGGCAGCCTGGCCACAGGGGAGGAAGCACATGCTACCTCCGTTGTCCCTGAAGGAGCCTGAGCTACAAACAGTGTGTGACTCTTGTCAGGAGCCACTGACCTATAGCCTAGGGCATGGCAGAGCTGGGGTCTTATACTCAGGGTGTCCTTATCCAGAAGGTCTCAGACTGTGGCACCAGAAGCAGCCCCACACTTGTGTGTGACTGATAAAACTAAAGCAGTCTCTCAGCTAGTGCTTTTTTCTTCCCCTTCACCACTCCATCTGACTATAGAGGTTCCATTGGCCCCCTCAGAGTAGGAGGGGTCTTCTGCTGCTCTATGGGAAAGTCACAACAGCAGAGTTAGGGTGAAGGGGGTTATGTGGATTATGGTGGCAGTGTCATTGGTGTATCCATCTGGAGCCTCACCTGACATGCTCATTGACCTGTGCCCATTGGCCAGACCCAGATGGCAGCTTCAGTTTGTTAGGGCATCAGAATGTCTTCTTTCCTGAGGTGCTCATCCTGAGTCCTCTCAGACCTAGTGTCTCTGAGTCTGTCACTTTTTTTCATGGAAAATAATTTGGGAAGTGGAAGATGGTAAGATTTGGGGACTGTGTCTTTTCCTCTTAACTTTTCTGACCCCTGAACCAGCACAGATGAGACTCTGGCAGTGGCCAATATCCATATTTGGGTCAATCCTTTGGTGTACCCCTGCAACATGCACAAAGTTGGGAACATCCAATTACTAGATGGTAGAAATTATGACCTCATGGGTGCCTCATCAAAATGAGCTGCCCAGATGTCCGATATTGTCAGTCAAGGAATCTTCTGGAACAAAATGACTTCTGTAGTATCTCAGAACCTTCACTCCATACTTGACTTATTTGTTGAAATCCCACATTATGTGTATAATGTACATACCTCATCATAAAGCACTGGCTGTCACAGAGGTTTGTCTGTGCTGCAGATCACACCTTTCTCAGTCTTCGAGTCTTTCTCTGTACCTGGGTCAGGGAACACAATTTAGTGTGCAGTAACTGTACCATGTATGACATCTTTTAGGGAATTAAAGGGCCTGACAAATCTTGTAGAGAGTCTCCTAGTTTATATCTTGGAGTAATCTGTGTTCTGGCAGAGACTCAAAATGTTGGTTTATAAAGAGCTTCACCTTTGAGAATGGGACATAACAGACTGTGGAAACCTGCAAGGGCTGCCGCTCACTGCCAGCACTGAGTTCCTCTCACAGAAGGTGCCTACAAAAGATTGTGCATTGCCCTGTGTGGTGGAGGAAATCTGGGATGAATACTCAGTGCTGTCCAAATATCAAAAGGGAGGGTGTGGAACAAACCCCATGGCACCCTCAGCAAGACATAAAAAGAAATGTCCTTGTTGCAGGCATCATCTCCATCCTCAGTGATTCCACTCCAATGAGTATACAAATGGAGATAATGATGGAGCAGGTGAAGGAACATTACCAAGACCTCAAGATCCAGCTGGAGACCAAGGTCAGGGGGGATGGGAGGCCATAGGAGATTTGGGTGCTTGCTGCTGCATGCCCAGAAGTTTGTTCACTGTGCTGACAATTCTGCATGCACACATCCACTCGTGGATCCCCTGCTTTGTAGTAAGTCTGTTCAGGGGAGGGAAATGTGTGAAGAAAGGGAAATAAGACTGACATTCAATCTCAAGCCCTCTTTAGAGGGAGGGGGAACATAAGGAATAACTAATAGCAGGAGAATGGAGTTATGCATTTCTGGAAAGTCACAAGGGTATGCAGAGGCCAGACCTTCTTGCTTGCTCTGTCATTGGGAAATCACAGCTTCTGGCTTTATTCTAAGCTAAAATAACCCTGGGAGATACCTTGGGTGGGTTATTTCATGGATTCATGGTCACGATTACTGTGACCAAGTCTGTCTTCTCAGATGAATGTGTCTCCTACTCTAAGATTGTGGTAGGTTTTGTGAAGGACAGTGTCCATGACTTGTTATCAGGGGATAGGCGTCTTGGTCTGAGTAGCAATGATGCTGAGTCACCTCTGTTTTATGGTTATGGCCATGGGTTCCCTGAATGTATTAGCTGGTAGCTGCTATAGTAACCCTGCCTGTGAATGGATAATATTCCTCCTCACTAGAGCCTCCAGGGAGTTCAGAGCCACCCCACCAACCTCATTAAGACTCTCTGTTTTCTCAGTGTTGTCACACCCTCAAGCCCTCCTCATGCTTCCTCGCTAGACACCTGGCCCAGCTGGCCTCCAGCCTCCCTCCCAGCCTGCTAGATCTGCCTCATGGGGCTGATGGAAGGTTATGGGGAAAAATAAAATCTATGGCCCTTAGACATTGTTGTCATGGTTGTCCCCTGCACCTCATCATGTCTGGGCCATCTATTCTTTGACTGTGCTACCTGGGAGCCTCATACTTCCATGTTGCATTGTTAGTAAATCATTTTGCAGACTTCCCGATCAACATTGCTCACATTCCTCTTCTCAGGTAAATTACTATGAAAGAGAAATTGAAATGATGAAAAAGGACTTTGCAAAGAAGAAAAAGGAAATGGAACAGGCGTTCAAGCATGAAGTCAGTGTCCTGGAGGATCAGAAAACTGACCTAGAAACCCTTCATGTGAAATCTCAGGAGGTCATTCGAGGCCTGCAAAATCAGCTCCAGAGTACAACCCATGGCCCTGAGCTGGAGAGGAAATTCGAGCTGGAGAGGGTGGAGATGGAGCAGTGCTACACTCAGGCCCTGTCTGGTCTGACTCAGCGGCTGGCCCAGGAGAAAGATCAGCTGGAGGAGCTACACCAGAGGCATCAGCATGAACTACAGCAGTTCAGGTCCAGTGCCATGTCTTTTCAGGATTTCATGTCTAGGGCTTCTTGCCAAAATTAAATAAACCAAAATTTAAAGTTTGATTATGCAAACTGCTCAGAATGATGATGCCTATTGACTATGTAGTTTTTCTAAGGGGAAGATGTGTGAGCACTGAAAGAACAAGTCATTATATGAGAATTTTTACTTTAAATTTGAAATATGAACTAACCAAAGCTTAGGCCATGAAACAGTGTACTTTGTAGAATTTCCACTCAGTGTTTTTCACCTTGTTTCAGACTTGTCTTGTATAGCAAGGGTTAATATGTTCATCATTTAATATCTCATTCTAATTTTCTGGGACATGCATGGTGTTGTAGCACACAGGGGGATGAATAAAAGCCCTGAAACAATGGGAAGAATCATTAATTTGGTTTAGTGAGGTTCTTGAAAAGGCTAAAATATATGAGCAAAGAAAAGGTTTATTTGGAAAACTGGAATGTGGTCTTTTGTGTCTTATGATATCATAGACTTTGAGGGAGTAACTAGTTATTGCAGGCTTCAGTGCTGTTCAGCTACCCCTCCCTGTCCCATGTGGAGTCTTGAATCCTCCCCAGCTCAGGAGAGAATGGTCACATCCCACTCATGTTGGACCAGAGCTGAGGGACAGCTCATAGCTGAGGTGTGTATCACACACCTGTCCTCCTCATGGAGGGGATCTGTGTAGGCCTGGTTGAGTTCTGATATTGTTGCCAAGTGGACATGTTCCAAATCACCACACTGATAGCAGGATATCAAACGACCTTCCTGTGGAGGTCATGCCCACCAAATTGGGTGAGGTGGGCTCTCCCCTTCTTTGTCATGAGGATTAGGGGTGGCCTGAGCACAGGGAGGTGCTAAATACAGTCTGTGACTGTTGCATTCCTCCCTCCACTCCAGATGACACCCTCTGGGGCTTGCAGGAACTGACTGACACTCTCCTGGAAATAAGTCATTTTTAAGTCATGTGCTTCCCCTGAGCTTTGTTATTTTCTGTGAAACCCAAGAGCTTTGTGATAAGTGAACAAAGCACCCTCCAGACCCCAACCAGGCAGCAGAGGAGCAGGGTAGGATGGCTCCCTGCTGCTCATCCCTAGCATCTTGAGCCTTAGAGACCTCGGCCTTTGTTGGGAGGAGCTGTTCCTGCTGCTCATGGTCCCACTGCAGCCTGGAGGTAGAGCCCCATATGGCTCAGGCCAGCACTGGGCAGGAGCAGAGAACACACCTGTCCCTGGCTTAGTGCCCTCATACAGGCCTCAGTCCAGCAGCTTACAGGATTTTCAAGGGAAGTTATGACAATGGGTCAGTTTTACCCATCTGACTAAAACTCTAGGCCATTCCTGTCCTTAGAATTTTCTGAGATGGGGAACATCCCTGTGTCTGCTATGGCAATGTGATCTATGATATTAAGGGACTAAATTTTAATGGCTTATTTTTAATCAACTGAGTTTAACAGTCACATGTGTGAATGGCATATGTGTTGGCTCCTGTAATGGAGCCCAACCCTAATGAGGGGCCATCTTCCTGAGGCCTTGTTAAGGAAGGACCTAAGGTGTGGGTGGAAGCCCAGGAGTCATGGAGGTGAGAGAGGGTAAAGCCAGCCAAACTGAGAGGAGGTGTGAGGTTGAAATAAAAAAAGAAAAAAATCTTTGCGGCCTTTCTAACCTGAGGGGAAGGTCTGAGGCTTAGAGCTATAGCCTGCAGTGCCTGGGACTCAGAATCTGTTTATGTAGGAAAGAGGTCAAAGTTGGGCTAAATCAAAAGCTCTTGTGGATGGAAGCCCAGCAGGCCAACCACTGTACGCACTTATCACTACAACATAGGCAGAAAGAAGAGATGCTGCAGAAACATCTGCTGCAAATGAGAGAGATGACAGATTAGTGTGACCTGGAGAAGCAAAGGGAAAAGAGAGGAAGGGAGATTCTCACACACTGTAAACAGCAGTAACTCAAGCTGTAGGAGTTGATGAGTGAATAACAGGTGTAGATTTACTAGTCTTTTGCCCTTAAGAAGAAGTTAGAACCCACCTGTAGGAATCAGGTTGAAAGCCTTGCCTGGAAAGCAGAGGTGCTTTGAGTCTTCTTGAAGGATGGGTCAACAGTAGCAGGTGAAGAGCAGGAGGGCACAGGTAGCCCCATGATCCTCAGTACAAGCAGGAGGGAGCAGCCTTACTGTATAGACCCTAGGCAGAGCCTAGCCCCAATCCTTGCCCGTCAGAATGCCCTCAAAGAGCCTCAGCCTTGGAGACTGCAGTCAGTGTGTGCTTGACTCCAACCAGGTGGTTTCTACTCCCACAGATAGGTGGTCACAGGTGCCCCCAAGTGGGGTGGCTGGGGAGTGGTCGCAGAGGACCAAGTGCTTTTTGTGTATGGCCAAGCCTGCCTGAGCCAGCCTGAAGCCCAGGAGCTATTCTTGGGAACAGAGGTAGATGCCTTGTCCCCTGAGCCCCAGAAGGTGGGCAGGGAAGAGACTGAGAGGCAGCAGGCTGCTCTCAAGGAGCAAGCTGGGAAGTCAAGCAGGGAGCCAGCCCCTGTGGGAAACTTGAGACAGGCCTTAGAGGAGCACGCTAGGTGCAGTAAGAGCACCCTGGAGAGGGAGCTGCAGCACAACAGGGAAAAAGCCAGGAGCAGCACTTTGAGCTTCCACCACAGGTTTGCTGGCCCCTAGGCAGCCAGGTGGGAACAGCTCGAGGCCCTGGGGGAGGTAGAGGCTGACATAGCACTGGAGAGAGAGAAAGATGACATGAAAACCAAACTTCTGCAGCTGGAAGATGTTGTTTGAGCTCTTAAGAAAAGAGCAGACTCAAGAGAGAACAGGCTTGGTATCTCTCCATTCTCAGAATGCCAAGTACACCCTCTGACCTCTGTCACTAACTTTAAGCACACTAACTCTAAGCACATCAGCCAACCAGCTCACAGCTGCTGATGGGGCTGGTTATATAACCTGTGCGCTTGTGCAGATGGTCATAAGCCCAACCCCGACCTCAGGTATCCCACAGGTCACCAGGTGCTCAGTGAGTAGGCAAAAAGGGCATAAATTAACCTTTCTGGGTATTTCAGCTGGCTCTGGTGTCCCCTGCCCTTGTCCTTAGGAAGTTCTCACTGGTGTCACAAGGACAAAGATAGATTCTACCTGGAGGCCTATTTCAGTCTTTGGTCAGCTGAGTCCTCTTCCTGCTGACTTTGAGCAGGATCCACTACTGCACCCCACCAGTTCATGCACCAGGCACTGTCCTTGAACTGCAAGTCCATGTGCTATTGGAGCAGCAATAGAGGAGGCCATCCATTCAAGTAAAGGGCTCTTCTGCTGCTGTATTCCGTGCTGCCTGGCACCACCTAGGAATGTTGGTGGTGGGCATGACATGAATACCCCAAAGGGCTCTACTGCATACTGCTGCAGCTGATGCCCTCATGGGCAGCCACAAGGTGAGGAGGTGGCCTGGAGATGTTGGTCTGTTGGCAAGGTACAGAAAGAGCCCAGTTGTGCAGCTAGACCCTCCTCCTCCCAAGGCTCCTCTATGGGTCTCAGGCTGGCACATGCTCTTTCTCAGAAGGCTGGAATTCTAGAAGGGCTTTTCCAGATGCTGCAGAGCATGGCTTCAGATTCTCTTCTTCTGGATCTTTGGGAGATAGAGGGTTGCCCTGAGAGATGTTTTAGGCACTTGCATGTTATAATGACTATGTAACATGGCTATTGTTCTGCATGCAGTGTCTTTTGGCCCTGTTAACCCATACACAGCACACGTGTGAGGTCCTGCTTCATGTGAAGATGGAAGCTCCATGAGGTATTATGTTACTTTAGTTCACAGAACACATGGGTCTGTTCTGGAGTGTGATCACAGGCATGTGGTGAGATCTGCATTCCAGCTCAGGCACTAGCTCCTGCTAGCTGGGGACCATGGACAAGTTACTTCATTGAAAAAAATAAAAGATTATGTAGGATTTATGATAAACCAAAAGGAATAAAGGTCAATGCACCACCGATCTTAAGAAAGAAAATATTAGCATAGCTGGAAGCCCCTAGGCCCCATTTCCAGGTCTCCTTGCTTCTCTAGGAGGAGCAGCCTTGCTGTGTAAGGGCTGTTTCCTGCCATCTAGGCATTGGTTCATGCTCCTGCCTCTTATGTGAATGTTCCTGAACAATGTGGAACAATGTGATGGGGTGACTTCTAAATGTCCTTATCCATAAAGCAAAGATGGTACCATACCTCAATAAGGGCATGTAGCATGAGATGAATATATGAACATACTCTTACATTTGCAGCTGTTCCATAGCAAGCCCCCCACAAACAGGATGGTCATGGCCCCAGTGTGAGCACCTTGGGGACCTGCTCCATGTGTGAGTCCACAGCCACATACAAGGGACTCAGGTGGAGAAGCAGCCCAACTCCTAGAATCCCAAGCTGTTGTCCCTTTCAAATACTTCCCTGTGGACAGACAGGTGCCCAGACTCATGCTATTCACATTCTCCACCCCTACCCCTAGTGTTCTGCCACTCACTGACCCAAGTTCTGGAAGGCTGCCCTTGTGCTCTTTCTGCTTCTGACATGCTGCACTCCCCAGACTGTTGGCCACACAGTAGTCACAGTTCAAGTCTCAGTAGGGTCTTCATTCATTTGACAGTGTTTACTGGCCACCTTCTGTGTACCAGCACAGTTAGGAATTGCAGTTGGAAGCAAAATAGATATTTGGAGCTTTCATTTCGGTGGGGAAACACCATGCTTCCTGCATGTACCAGTGTTAGGAAGAAATGCATTATCACATTTTAAGGATGAGGAAACAAAGTCATGCCCTCAAACCATATACATTTTTCAGGGACACATACAGGTGTGGTGAAATCCTAAGAGAATGTATAGAAATAATGCAAATTCAATCTGCTGGTTTCCCGGGAGGCCGGGGTTCAGGTCTGGGAAGGCTGCATGGCACAGGCCTAGACCCCCATCAGGCAGAGATCTAGTGTGTGGCCAACAGGGGAAGAGGCTTCTCAGGCTAGAGGGTTCTGAAGAGTTAGGAGACAAACTATTCAGAGAGGAAGGTGGGTACTTACCAGCTCTAATGGGAATGGGGAGGATTTCTTAAGAGCAAGCTGCTGGGGGCCCTAAATAGGACACTGCAGTGACTGAGAGGGCATGGAAGGTGTCTATTGCAGCTGTCCAGGCTAGAGGTCATGACAGTGGCTGGAGGCATAATGATGGCCACAGAGGTGCAGGAAGTTGACTGGCAGAAGTGTGGAGGCTGAATTAATGGGTTACTGGTGGATGGGATATGGGCAGGGAGGTTGGAAGTGGGTTATGGAGCAATTAGAGGACTCTCAGGAAATGCCACCACGAACAGAGAAGACAGGAGAGTGGAATTCAGTTAATTTTGAGGAGCCTGTGGTACTGTCCCCTGTATAGGATAAGGTGGGTGAAGAGATGGGTAAGGGTCCTAAAACCAAGCAGCTGATATCTTTGGGGAAGGTTGCTGTAAGGAGGAAAGGACACCTGTGTCAGGAGCCACTGAGAGGCTAGTTCACACAAGACCTGCAGCATAAAGGAGGAGGTACTCCCTAAGATAATCTGCATCCCTACCACAAGGCTGTGCTCCAAGCCCTGGCTCCTGCTATGTGGGGGCTGGTCCATCCCCAGCCAGTGCACCCTTGATCGCAACTCCCATGTGTGGGTCTTATAACCACTTCTAGATAAACCACCTCCCAAGCCACAGCAGCTGCAGGACCCAGCTGGGTGAAGGTCAGACTTGCAGGGTCTTGAAGACCCTGGTGAGGAATTTGGCCTTTATCATAAGAGAAAGCAAAGTCTAGACTCTAGAGAATGACATGACCAGATTTGGGTTGTGAAAGAATTTCTGCCAGCAGGTAAGAGAAGAGTAGGGATGGTCTGAATATACATATGACATGAGTAATCCCAGATTACCTCTGCTCTCTCTTTTTTGCTCTACATACCTATACACACACCCATATGCACTCTTTTTTCCCCTGAATTTGAGATAATTGCAAACATTATTGCAATTATTGCACTTTAGTGCTAAATACTTCAGCATGTTATTTTATAAGAACAAGCACATTCTCCTACATATCCACAATATCATGATCAGACATGGGAAATTTAACATGAATTCAAAGTTAGTTTTTCTCCTTTTTATCCTCACCCAAGGACATTTTTTCATTGCTTTTAGAGGGAGAGAGAGGGGAACATTGAGGTCAGAGAAACATCTACTGGTTGCCTTCTTTTTTAATTTTTATTGAAGATTTTATTTATTTTTAGAGGAGAGGAAGAGAAACATCAATGTGTTGTTGCCTCTCGCACACCCCCCACTAGGGACCTGGCTTGCAACCCAGGCATATGCCCTGACTGGAAATCAAACTGGTGATCCTTTGGTTCAGAGGCTGGCACTCAATCCACTGAGCCACTGGTTGTGTTCCTGTACATGGCCTGATGGAATCAAACCTGCCCTGAGTGGGGACTGAACCCATGATCTTTCAGTCTGTGGGACGATGACCCAACCAACTGAGCCACACGGGTCAGGGCCAATGCTATGCTATTTTTAATTTGCACTCCATGTTCAGATTTCCACAATTATTTTAATATGTTCTTTATTGTTCATTCATTCCAGATACAATCAAGAATCATGCTATGAATTTGGTTATATTTCTTTAATATTCTTTCATCTAAGAGACTGTATCAGTTCTTAATTTTTGTAAGTGTACTTTGACTTTTTATCATGATAAAATATACATAACATAAAATCAATCATTTTAAATATTTAAGTGTATAAATCAGTGGCATTAAACACAATGTTGCACAATTATTGCCACTATGCATTTCCAAAACTTCCATCATCCCAAAAAGAAACTCTGTGCCCATTAAACAATCATTTTTTGCTAATACTTTATTGAGGATTTTAGCATGGTGTCATCAATATTGGTAAAGGATGTTGGTCTATAATTTTTCCTGGAATGACTTTGCATGGCTTTCATATGAGAGTAATGATGGCCTCATAGAATGATTTAGGAAGTATTCCCTCCTCTTCAGTATTTGGGAAGAGTTTAAGGATTGGTGTTTGCTTTTAATGTTTGCTAAAATTCACCAGGGAATCCATCTGCTCCTAGGCTTTTCCTTGTTCTGACATGTTTGATGATGATTCAGTCTCCTTACTACTTACAGGTCTGTTCAGACTTTCTGTTTTTTCATGAGTCAGTTTGGTAGATTAGGTATGTTCAGGAATTTGGACATTAACATTTTGAAGAGGCAAAACCAGGTGATTTGCAGAATGTCCCTCAATTTGGATGGCTGGTTTTCCTTATGGATAGGTTCAGATGAAATATTCTAAGTGAGATTACTGTTTGCTGATATTGCATCCTCCATAACTTGTCACATCAGGAGGCTATTATTCCTTTTTGAATTGTATGCCTTCTTTAGAGGACCATTTTCTTTCTTTATGTTGTATAGCCTCTAGATGTTCCTTTAGTGAGACTCTCATGGGAGTAAATTCCCTCAGTTTTCATTTGTCTGAAAATGCTCAAATATTTGTCTATTTTTGAGAGTGTCCCTAGGAACACAAATCTAGGTTAACAGTTAAAGGGCTCTCTACTGTACATATTCAGTATCCTCAAGATTCCTTTGTAGACATTGAGTAGCTTATCCTGTGTCTAATTGTTGTTCCTTTGTATATCTATTAGTTTCTGATGGCTAATGTACATAACAAATTACCACAAATGCAGTGCCTTAAAACAATACAATTTATGACTTTACAGTTGCAGAGTTTAGAAGTCAAATGGATATGACTGGACTAAAAGTAAGATGTTGGCAGGGCTGCCTTCTTTTCTGGTGGCTCTGGAGTAGGATCTCTTTTCTTGTCTTTTCCAGCTTCTACAGGTGCTCACATTCTTTGTTTCTTGGCCCCCTCCCATCTTTAAAGCCAACAGTGACTAGTCATGTCCTCCTTATATTTGCCTCCCTCTTCCACATTTAAGGACGCTGTGATTACTTTGGGCTCACCTGAATAATGCAGGATACTCTCCCTGTCAAAAGTCAGCTAATTAGCAACCTTAATTCCATTTGCTACATTAATTCCTCTTTGCCATGTAATATAACATTCACAAGTTCCAGGGACTAGGAAATGGACATCTTTTAGAGTCCTTATTCTTCCTACCATAGTAGGTAATCTGAGTTGTGTCCTCTGGTTGCTGTTAAGATCTCTATATTTTGTGCCCTGGCTGGTGTGGCTTAGTTGGCTGGAGCATCATCCTGTGACCAAAAGACTGTAGAATCATTTCTCACTTGGGGCACATTCCTGGGTTGTAGGTTCTATCCCCAATCCAGGTACATACAGAAGGCAACTGATGGGTGCTTCTCTCTCATCAATGTTTCTTTTTTCTCCCTTTCTCTCTCTCTGGAAACAATGGGAAGGAAGGAAGGAAGGAAGGAAGGAAGGAAGGAAGGGAGGGAGGGAGGGAGGGAGGGAGG
>PVKU01011672.1:0-41468 GCA_004027475.1 Anoura caudifer | reverse complement strand
TAATCCCTTCCCCTTTTCCCTGGATATTCCTATCTCTCTCCTCTCTTGTTCTCAATTTTAGTGTCTTTGGTTATATTATGCTTGTTTGTTTGTTTTTTTGATTAGGTTCCTGTTAAAGGTGAGATCATATGGTATTTGTCTCTCACCTCCTGGCTTATTTCGCTTAGCATAATGCTCTCCAGTTCCATCCATGCTGTCGTGAAGGTAAAAAATCTTATTTTAGATGGAGCTGGAAAGCATTATGCTAAGCAAAATAAGCCAGGCAGTGAAAGACAAATACCATATGATCTCACCTTTAACAGGAACCTAATCAGCAAAACAAACAAACAAGCAAAATATAACCAAAGATACTGAAATTGAGAACAGGGTGACAGTCACCAGAGGGGAGAGGGGAGGGATTTCAGGGGAAAAGGGTGAACAGTTGGCAGGAACAAGTATAAAGGACACATGGACAATAAAAATGGGAGGGTGATATTGGGAAGCAGGTGAGGAGGGCTGGGAGATGGGCTGGGATGGGGGTAAAAGACAGAAAACTGTACTTGAACAATAATTAAAATAAAAATAAAAATGTATTATTTTAGCATAGTATTCAAATAGTAGATATTATTTAAAATAATTCAAGAGTATAGTTCTTATTGTAGTTTATTCAATACAGATCCACTAAAGACACATATTGTAATGTGAAAAATATGAATATTCACAAAGCTGAATATGTTTTTCTTTAAGGAAATGAAGAAAAGAATTCAAATATGCAACTTGTAGTAGATTCAAGTGATTATTTAGAAGTTAGTTACTTCCCCATGGATACTAGAAGGTGTGATTGGTGGAGCAAAATCAGCAAGATGACAGAAGAGGAGGTTCCTGGCTTCAGTTTCTCTCACAGAAAGACCAGCTAGCAACTATCCACACATAAGAATGCCTTTGTGAAAATCCCAGAACCTGAGAGTGAGGTTGAAGCACCAAGAGGATTCTCCAGTGGGGAAAAGAAACCCCAATGTAAACACCCAAGTTCCCCAGCACTCAGAATACTTCCCACAAGACCCACTCCTATGTCATCTCATGAAGAACACTGGAGAATCAGGAAAGCTAAACAACCTGAGATCAGCTAGAAATAAGGAAGGGATGTGGGGCTCATAACAACCAGCATTGTGGATCTTGGTGGACTGTGTACCTGATGGCAGGGGTGCCTGATCACAAGCATAGCCAGCAGTTCTGCTCACCTGTGGAGAGGAGCCAGTGGTTTCCTCTAGCCAGGGCACATGTAAGCAGTTCTGCCCAGATTGGGTTCCCAGCCAGCAGTGTGGCCCAGCCATGGAACTCATCCTGTACATAGCCCTATCCAGAGAGGGTGGCAAGCCAGCAGCCTCATCCATCTTCAGAGCATCACTTCTGATCCTGTTCAACCAGGGAGCCCAAAGAGTGACCCTGCAAAGCTTGGAGTCCAGTTTACTGATCTACCTGGCTACAGAGCCTAGCATACAGCTCTGCTTGATGGCTGATGACAGCCTGCAGCCTTGACTAGGCAGCGAGCCCAGTCAGCAAAACCTACCCAAATCTGGAGCACATCCAGCAGTCAACAGGATCTCAAAGCACAGCCTGGTGCCCTGCCTCCATTCAGAGTCCAGCCAGCAGCAACCACCTGACTGGGGAATACAGGTAGTGACCCTGCTTGACCAGAGGCAATTGCAGAACCCAGCCAATGGCCCCACCTGACTATGGAGATCAGCTGATAGAGCCACTTGACTGTGGAACCCAACCAGTGGCTCCTTCAGGCCTCAGAATCTGGACAGTGACCCCACCCAAATAGAGACTCTGATAGTGAACCCCACCTGCCCACAGAGGCTGCCAGTTGGCCATCCAGAACTTTAGGTTGAGACAATGGTGATGGTCTTTCCTTGCCAAAAGATACGTATAAAAGCTGGAAAAAGAGAATGCTTGCTCAAATGTGCAGATATCAATGCAAGGATACAAGGATCACAAAGAATCAGAAACATTACACCAATGAAGGAAACTAATAAAGGTCCAACAACTGATGCTCAAGAAATGTAGGTATATCAAATATCTGTCAAAGAATTCAGAATAATCCTAAGTAGAGTTCCACCAAGACACATTAAATTGTCAAGTCAAAGACAAAGAGATAATTTTGAAAGCACCATATTTTGCTGTGTATAATGCACACTTTTTGAGGGAAATTTTTGAAGGAAATTTTTGAGGGAAAAATAAGGATGTATATTATACATGGGTAGTACTAACTCTGTATCTATTTTATTTGTGCTTATGCATTAAAAATGTAACTTTAGAAAGCAATAATGATATCCATATGCAAAATAATACCCTGGAATATGATAATCAGTTTTGTTTCTAAATATTAATAAGTAAATAATTGCATTTTTAAAATTGAAAAATAAAGATTTTTTTCCTGAAAGTTTGAGCCAAAAACGTGGATATGCACTATACACAGGAGTATGTTATATGTGGCAAAATGTGGTAGCAAGAGAAAAGAGATTTGTCACATAAAAGAGCAGCCCCCTTATAATACTACACTCTATAAGAACAGATTCTCAGCAGAAACCTTGCAGTACAGGACAGAGTAAAATGATACATTTAAAAAATTGTGGGCACAGGGAGTTGCCAACCTCAAAAACTATACCTGGCAAAGTTGTCCTTCAGAAATTAAGGAAAGATAACAAATATCCATAACAAACAAAAGTTAAGGGTTAATCATCACTAGACCTGACTTACAAGAAATGGAAAAGACAGTTCTTCCAGCTGAAGTGGAAGATTTTCATTAACAATGTAAAAACATATGAATATACAAAACTCACTTGTAAAAATAAGTATACAATCAGAGTCAGATTTCTAATATTGTAATAGTAGTATATAAATGACTCTCAACTCAAGTATTAAAGGTAAAAATATAGGTGTTAATACAACTATGTTATTAGACACAGTATTAAAAACATAAAAATTGTTTCATCAATAAGTGAAAATATGAAAGGGAGAAGTCAAAATATAGTTTTTGTATGCTATCAAAGTTAAGTTGTTATCAGCTTAAAATAAGATGTTATGATAAAATATTTCACATAGGCCTCGTGGTAACAACATAGGAAAAACCTTTAGAGGCTAAACAAGAGATTAGGAAAAACGAATCAAAGCATACCATCACAAAAAGTCATCAAATCACAAAGGAAGACAATAGAAAATAGCAGGTGCTGAAGAGGACTGAAGAAAAGAGACTGCTTGTTCACTGTTGGTGGGAACACAAATTGGTACAGCCATTATGGAGAACAGTATGAAGGTACCTCAAAAAATTACAAATAATGCTACTGTATGATTCAACAGCCTCACTGTTGATATGTACAGACAGATGTACATATTCCTGTGTATGTAGATATATATCTATATATAGATGTAGATATGTATGAAACAAATAAGATCACTTTCTCAAAAAGATATCTGCACTCCCATGTTCAATTCAGCATTGTTCATAATAACTAAGATGTGAAAACATCCTAAGTGTCTGTCAACACATGAATGGGTAAAGAAAATGTGGTATGTGTATACAATGAAATATTATTCACTCATAAAGAGAGGGCAATCCTGTCATTTATGACAATGTGAATAAACCTTGAGGGAATTATGCTAAGTCAAATAAGTCAGACAGAATAAGGCAAATGCTGTACCATCTCACTTATGTCAAATTCATAGAAACAGAATAGAAGGTAGTGGTCAGTTGGGGGTGATAGAAATGAGGAGATGTTGGTCAAAGAATAAAACTTTTCAGTTATAAGATTAATAAATTTGGGAAATGATGTATAGTATGGTGTATATGGTTAACAGTGCTGTATTATGTACTTGAAATTTATGAAGATAATATATCTTAAATGTTCTCAACACACACGTACAAGTGACTATGTGAGGTGATGAATATGCCTACTAACTTTATTGTGGTTATTTCACAATACATATATATATATATAATCATCATGTTGTACACCTTAAATTTATACATTTCCTTGGCTGTTAATTGCAACTCAATACAGATAAAAAAATGGATTTTAAAATGTAAAGTTGAATTTCCTTTTGTGATCATTGATATAATAATCATTTGCATTCCATCTCTAGTCATATTTACACATCTAGATATAAATTGTGAAGCAATTATATAATATAAAATACAAAGTCTGGTTGTGTAACTGTCAATTATTTACATGAAAAAGGACAAAGAATGGTTCTTTTTAAACAACCATTTAGCCCTGGCTCATGTGGTTCAGTGGATTGAGTGCCGGCCTGTGAACCATGAGTTCACTGGTTCAATTGCTGGTTGGGGCACATGCCTGGGTTGTGGGCCAGTTCCCAGATGAGGGTGCGAGAGAGGCAACCATAAATTGAGGTTTTCCTCGCTCTCTTCCTCCCTGCCTACCCCTCTCTCTAAGGATAAATAAATACTTTTTTAAAAAAAGATTCTCTCCTTATTTTTAATCATGGGCAATTTAATTATGATGTGCCTTGGTGTGTGCTTTCTTGGGTCCAAATTCTTTGGGACTCTGTGAGCTTCTTGAACTTCCATGTCTAGTTCCTTTACCAGATCGGGGAAGTTTTCCTTCAGTATTTTTTCAAATGAGTTTTCAATTTTTTGATCTTCCTCTTCTTCTGGCACCCCTATGATTTGGATGTTGGAATGTTTAAAATTGTCCCAGAGGTCCTTAAGCCTCTCCTTATGTTTTTGAATTCTTGTTTCTTCATTCTGTTTTTTCTGAATGTTTATTTCTTCCTTTTGTTCCAAATAATTGATTTGAGTCCCAGTTTCCTTCCCTTCACTGTTGGTTCCCTGTATATTTTCCTTCATTTCACTTTGTATAGCCCTCACTTCTTCCTTTAGTTTGCGACCAAACTCAATCATTTCTGTGAGCATCCTGATTACCATTGTTTTGAACTCTGCATTGGATAGGTTGTCTATCTCCTCATCGCTAAGTTCTTTCACTGGAGTTTTTAAAACATTTTTATTTATTTATTTATTTTTAGAGAGGAAGGGAGGGAGGAAGAGAGAGAGAGAGAAATATCAGTGTGTGGTTGCCTCTCATGTAACCCCTACTGAGGACCGGGCCTGCAACCCAGGCATGTACCCTGACTGGAAATCAAACCAGCTTAGCTTTGCAGGTTGGCCCTCAATCCATTGAGCCACACCAGCCAGGGCTGGAGTTTTGATCTGTTCTTTTATTTGGGCCATATTTCTTTGTCTTGGCACACATGTCATGTTGTATTGGGCAGAGCCTTAAGTATTCACCAGGGCAGGGCAACCCACGTCGCTGGGTTGTTGTGCTGTATGTGGGGGAGGGGTCAGAGAGGGAACAACACCATTTTCTCAGCTCTCGCCCCACTTTCTGTCACTTCCTTTGCTTCCCACAAACAAATTGGGCCCTTCTGCTGCTGACTCCCAGGTGGGTGGTTTGTGTGCATTCTAGGACCCTGTGCACCCCTCCAAAGAACTCTTCTGTGAGACTGGGAGTTTCTCCCACTGCTGCAACCCCCATAGGTTTTTACATCTAGGGGTTTTGAGGCTTCCTTCTCCTGGGCTGGAACCCTGGGTTGTGCAGTCTGTCTTGCTCTCCACTTGTTCCACCTGGTTTATCTGCACATGAATGTGGGACCACCTGGTCCACCAGCTGCCACCTGACACACCCAGTCTACCTTGCCATGTGTCTCCTTCTTGGCTGCCAATTTCCTCCCCTCCTACCAGTCTGGATGAATGTTTCTTCTTTAACTTCTTGGTTGTTGGACCTTCATACAGTTCAATTTTCTGGCAGTTCAAGTTGTTTTTTGTTTTTAAATTGGTTGTTGTCCTTTTGGTTGTGCAAGGAAATGAAGCATATCTACCTTTGAATCCATCTTGGCTGGAAGTCCTCATTTATGATTAAAACACTCAATAAAATGGGTGTAGAAGGAAAGCTCTTCAACATAATAAAGGTCATATATGACAAACCCTCAGCTAATATCATATTTCATGGTGAAAAACTGAAAGCTTTTCCTCTAAAATCAGGAACAGGACAAGAATGTGCACTCATGCCACTCTTATTCAACATGGTACTGGAAGGAAGTCCTAGTCAGAGTAATCAGGCAAAAGAAAGAAATAAAGGGCACCCAAATTTGGAATAAAGAAATGAAAGTGTCACTTTTTTTCAGATGACATGACTCTTTATATAGAAAACCCTAAAGACTCCATTAAAAAACTATTAGAAATAATAAACAAATACAGTAAAGTTGCCAAAATGTACATTTGGAGTTGATTTTTATATGCATAAAAACAGCAGTCCAGTTTCATTCTTTTCATGTGGCCTTCTAATTTTCCCAGCACCATTTATTGAAGAGGCTTTCTTCCTTCCATCACAGGTTTATGGGACTTTGTTGAAAAATATTTGCCCATGTTAATGTGGTTTATTTCTGGACATTCAGTTTTGTTCCACTGGTCTTTGTGTCTGTTTTTCTGAAAGATGTAAATATAAGAACTGACAAAAATACATAGAGGATAAAATAGGTACTGAAGTCATGTACTTTGGCTTTAGAGAGGACTCCAAAGGCAAGTGAAGTACTTATCTTGAAGTGCTTCAAGGTACTGGTAGTACCTGGTTTGAAAGTGTGGTCCTTAGTTTTTGGTTTGAAATCATTGCTTTAATCCAGTAGTTCTTAAAATGTGGTCCCTACAAACCTACGAAATCAGCATCACCTGGAACTTGCTATAAATGCAGATTATCAGGCCTAAACTTAACCTAGAGACTTCCAGGTGAAACTAGAAATTTATACTTTAACAATCCCTTCAGGTGATATAGGTGCACACTGAAGTTAGAGAACCACTTTTAGTTTCTTAATTTTAAAACCTTGCTATCAATTTTACATTTCCTTTTACTTTTAATGAATATGGTTATGTTTTTCCTGTTTTGCCCTGTCTTGCAGCCTTTCAAGGCCAGCCAGGTTCACCAGGGATTCAAACAGACAGGAGGAAATTTGTGGAGCTGTGGGAATGCCTGACATGCCTTTATTCAAGGTGGGGGGGGTCATCCACGCATGCTGCAAGCTCATGTGGCACCACGGGAGTCCTGACTCCCTTATATACTAAATGCACACAAAGCTGGCAGGGTGCCAAGATATTACATAACAAAGCATGATTCTGCACATGGGGGCACACTCTCAAGGCTATGGGAATGTTGCTTATCTTAGTTACCCAGACATCTGGGTGAGGGAGCCTGACTAACTCCATTTACCCTACACCCACACAGAGCCACGGAGCAGCAAGACCTTATCCGAGGCTCCATCAACCTGGTTTGCACTGGTTGCCCCACCCTGGTGATTACGTAAGGCTTCACCCCATCACTTTCCTACATTAAGCCATGCTTCTGAGACAGGGAGTCAAAGCAGCTCTACCTAATATATAGAAACAAAAACAGGGAACTGCCAAAATGAGGAGATAAAGGAATATGGCCCAAATGAAAGAACAGTACAAAACTCCAGAAAAGTAACTGAACAAAATGGAGATGAGCAATCTGTCAGATGCAGAATTCAAAACACTGGTTATAAGGATGCTCAAGAAGCTCATTGTGTACTCCAACAGCATAAAAAACTCCAAGCAGATGAAGGTTACACTAAGTTTAATAAAGAAAAATTTACAGGAAACAAACAGCAGAGGAGATGAAGCCAAGAATGTAATCTATGTTTGGGAACACAAAGAAGAAAAAACTGTTCAATTGGAACAGCAGGAATTAAAAAGAATCCAAAAATATGAGAATAGGCTAAGGAACCTCTGGGACATCTTAAAACATACCAACATCCAAATCAAAGGAATGTGTGAAGGAGAAGAGAAAGCAAGAAATTGAAAACTTATTTGAAAAATAATGAAAGAAAACTTACTTAATTTGGTGAAGGAAATAGATATGCAAGTCCAGGAAACACAAAGAGTCCCAAACAAGATGGATGCAAAGAGGCCCACTCCAAGACACATCATTATTAAAATGCCAGAGGTTAAAGATCAAGACAGAATCTTAAAAGTAGCAAGAGAAACACAGATAGTTCCCATAAGACATTCCCATATGACTGTCAGATGACTTCTCAAGAGAAACTTTGCAGGCTAGAAGGGACTGGCAAGAGTTTTTGAAGTGATGAAAAGCAAGGACCTACAACCTAGATTACTCTATGCAGCAAAGCTATCAATTAGAATAAAAAAGCAGATGTAGTGCTTCCCAGACAAGGTTAAACTAAAGGAGTTTATGATCACCAAGCCATTATTATATGAAATGTAAAAGGGACTTATTTAGGAGAAAGCAGAAGATCAAAACCATTAACATTATCAGGCAATGGGCAACAGACTTGAACAGACACTTCTCCAAGGAGGACATACAGAGGATCCAGAGAGGCAAGAAAAGATGTTCAGTATCACTAGCTATCAGAGAGATGCAAATTAAAACCACAATGAGATACCACTTCACACCAGTCAGAATGGCCATCCTAAACAAAGCAACAAACAACAAGTGTTGGAGAGGTTGTGCAGAAAAGGGAAACCTAGTGGGACTGCAGACTGGTACAACCTCTATGGAAAACAGTATGGAATTTTCTAAGAAAACTAAAAATGGATCTACCTTTTGACCCAGCGATCTCACTGCTAGGATTATATCCTAAGAACCCTGAAACACCAATCCAAAAGAACCTATGCATCCCTATGTTCATAGCAGCACAATTTACAATAGAGAAGTGCTAAAAGCAACCTAGGTGCCCATCATTAAATTAAGGGATCAAAAAACTATGCTACATTTACACAATGGAATTCAATGCAGCAGAAAGAAAGCAGGAGCTCCTACCCTTTGCAACAGCATGGATGGAACTGGAGAGCATTACGCTAAGTGAAATAAGCCAGACAGTGAAAGGCAAATACCATATGATCTCAACTTTAACTGGAATCTAATCAACAAAACAAACAAACAAGCATAATATAACCAAGGATACTGAAATTGAGAACAGACTGACAGTGACCAGAGGGAAGAGGGGAGGGAAGATCAGGGAAAAAGGGGAAGGGTTTGCAGGAACAAGTATAAAGGACACATGGACAAAAACTAGGGGTGGGTGGAACTGGAAGGGAGGTGGGGAGGGCTGAGGTAGTGGGCTGGGATGGGGGTAAAAAGCAGAAAACTGTACTTGAACAACAATAAAAATAAAAATAAAAAATAAAAATAAAACTATTAACATTAAAATGTCAAAAATTTACAACTATCAACAACTGAATCTAAAAACAATCTAAACAAACAAGCATAATAGAAACAGAAATATAGATGTGAAGATCATTTGGAGGGTTATCTGTTGGGACGGGGAAAGGGGAGAATGCAGGGATTGAGAAGTACAAATTGGTAGGTACAACATAGACAGGAGGGTGTTAGGAATAGTATAGAAAATAGAGAAGCCAAAGAACTTATATGCATGAACCATGGACATGAACTAAGGTGGGGGATTGCTGGAAGGAAGGGTGTTACTAGGCAGAGAGGGCTAAGGGGAAAATCAGGACAACCATAATACCATAACCCATGTAATATATTAAAAATATATCAGAAAAAAACTGTCAGTCCTCTTAAAGCTAAGTCTGGAAGTAGCAGAGCCTAAACTCAGCCATATTCTACTGCTCGATGTACCACAATACATCCCAGATTCAGGAAAGAGGACAAAGACTTTACATCTCTTTTGTTTCACTGTTTCAGGATTTTTTGTTAAAGCAAGAGTTTTATAATTCAAATTATATTTCCTTGCTCAGGTTTCAATTCTGTTATCTAAAGCAGAAGTGACATTTTGAGCTATTCTAAAGAATTACAAAATTAAAGAAAAGAATGCTTTAAATTTTGCACTTTGCTGAAAATTCTTTTTGCCAGTCTATAGAACATTGCTGGTTTCTATATTTTGCCATTTTTTTGTGGTGTTTGCTGTTTTTAAATAAATAAGTAATCTAGGACTAGCATTATGTTTTGCTAGACCTGACATTTGCTCAGTACATGATATTCAAAGTTTCCTTTCTTCTTAAATTTTATATTTTGCAATTTTTTTTGCGTAATATTTAAGGTTTTCAATGTTTAGATATTTTTCTTTGGTGAAGCATGAGTTTCTTATTGTAGTCCCTGATCAATTTTAAAGAATTGAAACACCAGTGGCACTGTTAACTGCTTTCTGAGCAGCTTCTATATCTTGGTGGGCTTGTTGTACATCTACAGCTTCATCAACTTTAGAACAGATAGACTCTGAGGACTCAAGCATATGAAGAAGTTTTGAATTATCAGTGTCCAACAATATGTCAGTGGTTTTACCAGCAAAAGTAGGATGCATATCTTCAATGATAGGAAATAGCCATTCATGTAACATTTGCTTTTGCTCTTATGGAGGGGCAGATGCCAACATGGAAGCACTCAAAGACTCCTGACCTTCAAATGCCTTAGCTATGCAACCACTTGGATCAGACTTGACTTTGAAATTTCATTTCTGTTATGGGTTGAATTGTGTCCCCTCCAAAATAAAATGTGTGTAAGTCCTAACCATTAGTACCTTGGTCAGAATGTGACCTTATTTGGAAATGAGGTCTTTCCAGTTGTAGTCAACTTAAAAAGAAATCATTAGGGTTGGTCCAATTTAATATGGCTCATGTCTTTTTAAAACAGAAGAATTTGGACACAGAGACAGATATGCACAGAAGAAAGGCAATGTGAAGAGATGGAGGGAGAAAGCAGTCATCTACAAGCCAAGGTACATCTGTGGTGATAAGAAGCTGAGAGAAAACCGTACAATAAATCTTTTCCTAGAGACTTCAGAGGAGGAGTGGCCCTACCAATACTTTGATTCTGAACTTTTGGTATCCAGAACTGTCAGAGGATAAATATTTGTTATTGTAAGCCACTTAGTTTATGGTAGCTTATAATGGCAGCCCTAGAAAACTAATATACCCTCTAACATGGACATTTCAAGCTACAACACTTCTAGCAACATCTGTAATGTCAAGACAGTTTCCTTTGCTATGGCCAAGCCCATGTCAATAATACATCCTATAGCCCTTACAGCTACAGGCCTCAGCATCCTTTCAAACTGAACCTAAAAAAGCATAAAAGAGATTGCAGCACCTCAGCATACATTACCCCTATTTAATTTCCATAACTGCTCTATAAATCAGTTTCTTAATCTTTTAGTCTTCTATAATGAAATATCACTGGATGGGTAGCTCATAAAAAAACAAAGGATTGGTTGATTAGGTTCCTGTTAAAGGTGAGATCATATGGTATTTGTCTTTAACCACTTGGCTTATTTTGCTTAGCATAATGCTTTCCAGTTCCATCCATGCTGTCACAAAGGGTAGGAGCTCCTACTTTCTTTCTGTTGCATAGAATTCCATTGTGTAAGTGAACCATAGCTTTTTGATCCATTCATTTACTGATGGGCACTTAGGTTGCTTCCAGCACTTGGTTATTGTAAATTGTGCTGCTATGAACATTGGAGTATGTAGGTTCTTTTGGATTGTTGTTTCAGGGTTCTTAGGATATAATCAAGAATCTAATCAACAAAAATACGAACAAGCAAAATATAACCAAAGACACTGAAATTGAGAGCAGGGTGATGGTGACCAGAGGGGAGAGGGGAAGGAATATAGGGGAAAAGGGGAAGGGTTTGCAGTAGCAATTATAGAGGACACATGGACAATAACGGGGGGGGGAAGGTGGGAGGGAGGTGGGGAAGGCTGGGGGTTGGGCTGGGGTGGGGAGAAAAGGCAGAAAACTGTACTTGAACAATTAAAAAATGTGAAAAAAATAAAAAAGTAATGGGTGAACAAATAAACATGTTTACATCACCTCTTCAAAAACAAAAACAAACAAACAAAACACCAAAGATTTATTTCTCACAGTTCTCAAGGCCAATAAGTCCAAGACCAAGCTGATACCATGGTCACATTCTGATGATAGCCTTCTTCCCAGTTCGTAGCCAACTCCTTTTCACTGTGTTCTCACATGGGGAAAGAGGCTAGTGATCTCTGTGGGGTTTCTTTTATAAGGCACTACTCTTGTTCATGAGGGTTCTACCATTATGGCCTAAGCATGCCCCAATTGCTCCACATTCTAATACCATCAAAATAGGTCATTAGGATTTCAACATATGACTTTTGGAGAGACAAGTTCAGATACTAGCACTCAAGTATTATCACTCCCATTTCACAGAAAAGGAAATTGAGTCCCAGAAGGTATGGAACCTATTCAAGATCATGCAGTTATTAGCTGCTAAGCAGATGACATTGACTTCCATTGTAGAGCTCTCCTTATCATAGTATAGCAGCCTCCCTCTATATCTGGACTATTTTTAAGTGGAAAGGTGTTTTGAGTGTAGAAATTAATATTATCTTAGTGCATTTCTTTTCATAAATGTATGCCTTTTGTCTAAGATTTTGCAACCATTCCTTTTGTTGGACATATTGCCATGAACCTAACTAAAGTTTTATAATAATATTGAATTACAATTATTAACTCAAAAGTTATGAGTGCCAGTTAAGGACACTTTACATGTTCTAAGGAAATAAAAGCAAGAAACTTTTAGCAGACATTTCTTGAACATGTTCAGTTCTTGAATAGTTCAGACATAAGGTCACAAGATTGTAAGAACTATAGTGGCACAGGGTTGAGTAAGACATGTTGACCACCTATCCTCAGGTAGTCAAAGAAAATATTAATAAGCATATACTAAAATAAATCACCACATATCTCATAAGATATGTGATCTCATTCCTACACAGTGAAGTTACAGTGATGGCTCACTTGAAATAACAGGTGGCTTCCTAAACTCCTCAGCAGTTTTGCTCTGACATAGGTATAGCCTTCTTTAAAATGTTTCCATGCTCTCGTCCTCATTTTCCTTGTCTTAAAAAATCAAATTTATAACTTTAAAGTTTTGTAAACTTTCCACCTTCCTTCTCTTCTTTATTTTTATTTTTTACATTTTTATTGAGTCTATTGGGGTGACATTGGTTAATAAAATTGTATAAGTTTCAGGCATACAATTCTACAATGCACCATCTGTATATTGTGCTGTGTGTTCACCCTCCCCAAAATTAAGTCTCCTTACACCACCATTTATACCTCCTTTATCCTCTTCTACCTCCCCCATCCCTCTTTCCCACTAGCAATCACCATACTGTCATCTGTGACTATGAGGGTTTTTTTTAATTAATCCTTTCAGCTTTTTCACCCAGCTCTCCAACCCCCCTACCCTCTGAAGCTATCAGTCCATTTTCTTTATCTATGAGTTTGTTTCTATTTTGTCTGTTTTATTCATTAGATTCCACATATAAGTGAAATCATATGGTATTTGTCTTTCTCTGACTGGCTTATTTCATTTAGTATAATGTTCTCCAGTTCCTTTCATGCTGTGGGAAAAAGCAGCCCTTTTCTTCTTCATACTTCCTGAGAGAGGACCTGTATTTATAAGCCTTCCCCAGACCCTTTTTATAGGTGTAGAAAACCCATCTTACTTCATTGTCAACTCTGAACTCTCTTTCAAAGACCCTTATCACACTATCTCCTTTGGCAGAGTGTTTTGATGATTTAATGCAAGTGAGTGGGAGCACAGCTTTAAAGTTCACTCCCAGGTCCACTCACTGGCAGAAAACTTCATTACCATAGTGTGATTTCAGAGTTGCCAAGAGATATTCCTTAAAATGCCATCTGCCATTGACTTTGATAGAGAACAAAATTTGAGCTACTACTTCATTCTTTGGCCTAAACCAAAATTGCAACATTCTGTAAATATGTATAGATGTTTACATGTGTGTGTACATATGTGTGTACACATACATACTTATATTTCTCTGCTTGGTTCTGAGACTACATAGAATCACAGACACATCTGTAATAGAGAATATGACTAGTGCTATATCTTGCTTTGTAAATACTATTCTTCATTAAAAGGAACCAAAGTTCCTTGGAGAAATGGCTGATTGCAGGGCTGGGCACAGAAAGTATAAGATGATACTGAGATGTCTTGTTCCATACAATAATGAAGTACTCAAAGAATAGTGGAGAACTATCAAAAGGACACAGAACCCAGCTTGGAGAGTCTGCCACTTGTGAAAAATTGGGTAATTTGAGATTAAAAATAAATAATTACAGTAATAGATTTACTGCCCAATAAATGTAATAAAAACTCATGAGTATATACCGATATAAATAAATGAGGTAATGGAGGAAGCTTTTCCTGTGTAAAATACCAACTAATAAATGTACAAGACATGATGAAGTAGAAACAGAGGGACATCAACAAATGTTCAATTTCATGAGTAGAAGTTAGATGAAGAACATATTTACATAATCTCAAAGAATCATCCCACATTGCTTATTTTTTGTGTTTTTTAAATATATTTTATTGATTATGCTATTATGGTTGTCCCATTTTCCCCCTTCACTCCCCTCCACCCTGCACACCCCCTCCAACCCACATTTCCCTCCTTTTAGTTCATGTCCATGTGTCATACTTATAAGTTCTTTGGCTTCTACATTTCCCATACTATTCTTACCCTCCCCATCTATTTTCTACCTACCATCTGTGGTTATTCTCTGTACATTTTCCCACTCTCTCCCCCTCCTACTCCTCTGTTGATAACCCTCCATGTGATCTCCATTTCTGTGGTTCTGTCCCTGTTCTAGTATTTTGCTTAGTTTGTTTTTGTTTTAGGTGTGGTTGTTACTAATTGTGAGTTCACTGTCATTTTACTGTACATGTTCTTTGAATTCTTTTTCTTAGGTAAGTCCCTTTAACATTTCATATAATAAGAGCTTGGTGATGATAAACTCCTCTAACTTGACCTCATCTGAGAAGCATTTTATCTACCCTTCCATTCTAAATGAAAGCATTGCTGGATAGAGCAATTTTGGATGTAGGTCCTTGCCTTTCATGACTTGGAATACTTCTTTCCAGCTCCTTCTGCTTGTAACATCTCTTTTGAGAAATCAGCTGACAGTCTTATGGGAACACCTTTGTAGGTAACTGTCTTTTCTCTTGCTGCTTCTAAGATTCTCTCCTTCATTTTAATCTTGGGTAATGTAATTATGATGTACCTTGGTGTGTTCCTCCTTGGGTCCAACTTCTTTGGGACTCTCTAAGCTTCCTGGAAGTCTATTTCCTTTGCCAGATTGGGGAAGTTCTCCTTCTCCTTTATTATTTGTTCAAATAACTTTTCCACTTGTTGCTCTTCCTCTTCTCCTTCTGGTGACCCTATAATTTGGATGTTGGAACATTTAAAGATGTCCTGAAGGTTCCTAAGCCTCTCCTCATCTTTTTGAATTCTTGTTTCTTCACTCTTTTCTGATTGGATGTTTCTTTCTTCCTTTTGGTCCACTCCATTGATTTGACTCCCAGTTTCCTTCCCATCACTATTGGTTCCCTGTACATTTTCCTTTATTTCATTTAGTGTGGCCTTCATTTTTTTCATCTAATTTGCAACCAAATTCAACCAATTCTGTGAGCATCCTGATTAAAAGTGTTTTTGAACTGTGCATCTGATAGGTTGGCTATCTCTTCATAACTTAGTTGTATTTTTTTCTGGAGTTTTGATCTGTTCTTTTATTTGGGCCATTTTTTTATTGACATGCCTGTTATGCAGTGAGGGGCAGAGCCTTAGGTATTCACCAGGGCAGGGCAACCCAGTTGCTGGGTTGTGATGCTGTATGTGGAGCAGGGGTCAGAGAGGAGACAATGGCACTTGCTACACTCTCTACTGGATTTCAGTCACTTCCCCTGCTTCTCACAAGCAGATTGGGCCCTTCTGGTGCTGATCCTTGTGTGGGTGGGTTTGGGTACATTCTAGGACCCAATGGTTCTCCAATGAACTTTCCTATGAGGCTGGGATTTTCTCCTGGCACCTCAACCCCCACAGGTGTTTTCAATCAGTGTTTTGAGGCTATATTTCCCTGTGCTGGGACCCTGGGTTGCACAGTCTGTCTCACTCCCCAGTTTTGTCTGGTTTATATGCTCACAAATGTGGGACTACCTCCTGCCTTGCACACCACGTTGTGCTCCACAATCCGCCACCTCGCTAGGTCTGCCAGCTGCCACTCTGCATGCCCAGGGTCTGCCAGCCACTACATTGCCACAAGTCCTCTCCACCCCAGTTGCCCGACTTTGCCCTCCCTGCCAGTCTGGATGAATGTGTCTTCTTTCACTCTTGGTTGTCAGACTTCCATACAGTTCAATTTTCCATCGGTAATTTTTTGTTTTTTAATTGTTGTTGTCTTTCTGTTGTTTGTGAGAAGCACAGTGTGTCTACCTATGCCTCCATCTTGGCCAGAAGTCCCACATTGCTTATTAATCTCTGTAGGACAAATAAAAATAATAACCTTAGAGTGAAGAAACTGATCAGATATTTCTTTCATAAAAGGGATAAAATTTAACATCACTGTATTGTGCTTCCTGATATGATGCACTGACAAAGCACAACCTCACTCCTGTGGTATCCTCATTAGAAGTTCAAAGCATGAGGCAACAATGCCAGACAGACCAAAATGAGGAAAATTCTGCAAAATAACTACCCTGGACTCTGCAAAAATATTAAGGTAAAAAAGACAAGACTATGCTGACAGACTGTTCTAGTTTAAAGGTGATTAGGGTCACATGAAAACCAAATGTAATGCATAATCCTGAATCAAATTCTGGAATAGGTGAAACAAATACCTGTAAAAGACATTGGAACAACTGTGAGATTTGAATTTGAAGTTTGGATTAGATAATAGCATTATATCAATGTTAAATTTCTTGGTTTTGATTGTTGTACTGTGGTTATATAAGAGAATATATGTGTTCTTAGGAAATGCACACTGAACTATTTGGTAAAGGGGTTTGATGTTAAAAACTTACTCCCAAATATTTCAGAAAAAGAAACATAAATAAAAAAATCTATTTGATGAGAGAAAAAGTCACACAAATCCAGGAAACACAGAGAGTCCCAATCAAGAGGAACCCAAAGAAGCCCACTTCAAGACACATCATAATTAAAATGGCAAAATTCCAAGACAAAGACAGAATCTTAAAGGCAGCAAGGGAGAAACAGGAAGTAATGTACAAGGGGGCTCCGATAAGGCTGGCAGCTGACTTCTCAATGGAAACGCTCCAAGCTAGAAGAGAATGGCAAGAAATATTCCAAGTAATGAGAACCAAAGGCCTGCAACCAAGACTACTTTACCCAGCAAGGCTTTCAATCAAGATAGAAGGCCAAATAAGGAGCTTCCCAGACAAAAGAACTCTCAAAGAATACACCTCTACCAAACCAGTTCTGCAAGAGATGCTGAAGGGACTGTTTTAAGGAAAGGAAGGAAAAGGGAGAGAGAGAGAGAGAGGAACACAGGTACGAAAATGGCAATGAATCAGTACCTATCAATAATAACATTAAATGTAAATGGATTAAGTGCTCCAATCAAAAGGCATAGAATAGCTGAATGCATAAGAAAGCATGACCCACACATATGCTGCCTACAAGAGACCCACCTCAGGACAAAAGACCAACACAGACTCAAAGTGAAGGGCTGGAAACAAATTTGCCAAGCAAATGGACAGGAAAAGAAAAAAGCCGGGGTAGCAATACTAATATCAGACAAAATAGACTTCAAAAGATGAGACATAAAGAGAGACCCAGAAGGTCACTTCATAATACTCAGGGGAAGAATCCAGCAAGAAGACATAAGCATTGTAAATATATATGCATACAACATAGGAGTACCTAAATATATCAAGAATATCTTAGAGGACTTCAAGAGAGATATGGACAGCAACACAATTATACAAGGGGATTTTAACACACCATTGTAAAAAACAGACAGATCTTCCAAACAAAAAATCAACAAAGATATTGTGGCATTGAACAATATTCTGGATAAAATGCACTTAACTGATATATATAGAGCCCTTCATCCCAAAGAAATTAACTACACATTCTTTTCAAATGCACATGAAACATTCTCAAAGATAAACCACATGATAAGACACAAAACAAGCCTCAACAAATTCAAGAAAATTGAAATCATACCAACCATTTTCTCTGACCACAAGGGAATGAAACTAGAAACCAATCCCAAGGGGAACAACCCAAAATCCTCAAAATCATGGAGATTGATAGCATGCTATTAAACAATGAATGGGTCAAGAATGAAATTAGGGAATAAATCAAAAAGTTTCTGGAAACAAATGAAAATGAACTCACAATGACCCAAAACTTACAGGACAGAGCGAAGGCAGTCTTCAGTGGGAAATTCATAGCGATAAAGCCTACCTAAAAAAGATAGAAACATTTCAAACAAACGACGTAACCCTACACCTACAAGAACTTGAGGAACAACAACAAAGACAGCCCAGAGCAAGTAGAAGGAAGGAAATAACCAAGATCAGAGCAGAATTAAATGACATAGAGACTAAAAGCACAATTCTAAGGATCAATGAATCCAGGAGCTGATTCTCTCAAAAGATAAACAAAATTGACAAGCCTTTAAGCAGGCTCATCAAGAAAAAAAGAGAAAGGACCCAAATAAACACAATCAGAAATGAAAGAGGAGAGATTACAACTGACATCACAGAAATACAAAGGATTGTAAGAAATTACTATGAAGAACTATATTCCAAGAATTTTGAAAACCTAGGTGAAATGGACAAGTTTCTAGAAAAATATAATCTCCCAAAACTCAACGAGGAAGAAGCAGAAAGCCTGAACAGACCAATAACAGCAGATGAAATAGAAGCAGTAATCAAAAAACACTCGACACACAAAAGCCCGGGACCAGATGGTTTCACAGGAGAATTTTACAAAGCGTTTAAGGAAGAGCTAACCCCTAGCCTTCACAAACTTTTCGAAAAAATCCAAAATGATGGAAGACTACCAAACTCTTTTTATGAAGCCAGCATCATCCTAATCCCCAAACAAGATAAAAACACAACAAAGAAAGAAAACTTTAGGCCAATATCGCTGATGAACATAGATGCTAAAATTCTCAACAAAATATTGGCAAACCACATTCAACAATACATTAAAAAGATCATACACCATGACCAAGTGGGATTCATCCCAGGGATGCAAGGTTGCTTCAACATTCGCAAATCAGTAAACGTAATACATCACATAAACAAAGGCAAAGACAAAAATCACATGATAATATCAATAGATGTGGAATAAGCATTTGATAAGATACAGCACCCATTTATGATAAAAACACTGAGCAAAGTGGGAATAGAGGGAGCATTCCTCAACATAATTGAGGCCATATATGAGAGACCTACAGCCAACATCATACTCAATGGGCAAAAACTAAAATATTTTCCACTAAGATCAGGAACAAGACAAGGTTGTCCACTTTCACCACTTCTATTCAATATAGTATTGGAAGTCTTAGCCACAGCAGTTAGACAAGAAAGGGAAGTAAAAGGCATCCAAATTGGAAAGGAGGAAACAAAGCTATCATTGTTTGCAGATGACATGATAGTGTACCTAGAAAATCCTATAGACTCGCCCAAAAAGCTGCTCAACCTAATAAATGAATTTGGCCAAACAGCAGGATACAAAGTCAGTATCCAGAAATCAAAGGCATTTTTGTATACCAACAATGAAAGAGCAGAAGCAGAAGGCAAGGAAAAAATCCCATTTGATATAGCAAAAAGAAAAATAAAATACCTAGGAATAAACCTATCCAAGGAAGTAAAGGATCTATACTCAGAAAACTACACAACACTGAAGAAAGAAATTAAGGAAGACACAAACAAATGGAATCGTATACCGTGTTCATGGATTGGAAGAATTAACATCATCAAAATGTCCATACTACCCAAAGCAATTTACAGATTCAATGCAATACCTATCAAATTACCAATGGCATATTTCACAGATATAGAACAAACACTTCAAAAATTTATATGTTATCACAAACGACCTCGACTAGCTGCTGCAATTTTGAGAAAGGAGGGATCACAATACCTGACACCAGACTGTATTACAAGGCCACTGTAATCAAAACAGCCTGGTACTGGCATAAAAACAGGAACATGGACAAGTGGAATAGAAGAGAGAGCCCAGAAATAAACCCAGTTCTCTATGGTCAATTAATATTTGACAAAGGAGGCAGCAACATAAAATGGAGTAAAAGTAGCCTCTTCAACAAGTGGTGTTGGGAGAACTGGACAGCTACATGCAAAAAAATGAAACTCGAGCACCAGCTTACACAATACACAAAAATAAACTCAAGGTGGATAAAAGATTTAAATATAAGCCATGACACCATTAAAGTCCTAGTGGAGAACATAGGCAGGAAAATTTCAGACATTTCACTCAGCAACCTTTTTACTGATATGTCCCCTAAAGCAAGGGATATAAAGGAAAGAATAAACAAATGGGATCTCATCAAAATAAAAAGCTTTTGCATGGCTAAAGAAAACAGTGTTAAAATAAAAAGAGAACCAACTGTATGGGAAAATATATTCGCCAATGATACCTCAGGCAAGGGTTTAATCTCCAAAATATATAAAGAACTTACACTACTCCACTCTAAGAAGACAAGCAACCCAATGAAAAAATGGGCAAAGGACATGAACAGACACTTCTCCAAGGAGGACATACAGAGGATCCAGAGACACATGAAAAGATGCTCAATATCGCTTGGTATCAGAGAGATGCAAATTAAAACCACAATAGATACCACTTCACACCTGTCAGAATGGCCACCATAAATAAAGCAACAAACAACAAGTGTTGGAGAGGTTGTGGAGAAAAGGGGACCCTAGTGCTCTGTTGGTGGCATTGCAGACTGGTACAACCACTATGGAAAGCAGTATGGAATTTTCTAAGAAAACTAAAAATGGATCTACCTTTTGACCCAGCAATTCCACTGCTAGGATTATATCCTAAGAACCCTGAAACACCAATCCAAAAGAATCTATGCACCCCAGTGTTCATAGCAGTGCAATTTACAATAGCCAAGTGTTGGAAGCAACCTAGGTGGCCATCAGTAAATGAATGGATCAAGAAACTTTGGTACATTTACACAATGGAATTCTATGCAGCAGAAAGAATGAAGGAGCTCCTACCCTTTGCAACAGCATGGATGGAACTGGAGAGCATTATGCTAAGTGAAATAAGCCAGGCAGTGAAGGACAAATACCATATGATCTCACCTTTAACAGGAACCTCATCAAAAAAAAAAAAAAAAAAAGGAAAAAGAAAAACAAAGAAACAAGCACAATATAACCAAAGACACTGAAATTGAGAAGGGGTTGATTGTCACCAGAGGGGAGAGGGGAGGGAATTTCAGGGGAAAAGGGGAAGGATTTTGAGAAACAAGTATAAAGGCCACATGGCCAAAAACTAGCGGGGGTGGAAATGGGAGGGTGTGGGGAGGGCTGGGGCGGTAGGCTGGAATGGGAGCAAAAGACAGAAAACTGTACAAGAACAACAATTAAGATAAATAAAAAAAATGATATCCCAGAAAAAAAATAAATAAAATTCAGGTTGATTTTAAGATAAAAAAAAGATCTATGTATATGGAGAGAGAATGACAAAGCAAATGAAGCAAAATGTAAACAGTTGACAAATCCAAGCAAATGGTATATTAATGCAACTTTTCTTTAAATCTGAAATTATCAAAATAAATATAGAAATAATGATTATAAAAATCTATCATTTTTATTTTCTTAAAGATTTTATTTATTCATTTTTAGAGAGGGGAAAGGAGGGAGAAAGAGAGGAAGAGAAATATCAATGTGTGGTTGTCTTTTGCATGCCCCCGACTGGGGACCTGGCAAGCAACCCAGGCATGTTCCTTGACTGGGAATCAAACCAGTAATCCTTTGGTTTGCAGGCCAGCACTCAATCCACTGAGCCACATCAGCCACGGCAAAATCAATCTTTTTTAAAAGGCAACCTTCTTAGCAAAGGTACCATGGTAGGCTTTATTAGGCATGTATTTTTTTAAATTTTTCTATTACAGTTTACCTTCAACATTATTTTGCATTAGTTTCAGCTGTACAGCATATTGGTTAGACAATACCTTACAAAGTGTTCCCCCCAATATTTCCAGTACCCATCTGGTACCATACATTATTTGTCATATATTATCTTAAAAAAAATTTATTTTATTGATTCCAGAGAGAGGGGAGGGGAGGGAGAAAGGGAGGAGAGAAAATCATATATTATTTATTGTAGGTAAGGTTGTAAATTTTATAGCTGAGGAAGAGTTCTGATAAGTTTAACAGATAAGAGAAGGCTTGAGGGCACTGGTTGTCTAGGAGAAGGAAGAAAACTCACTGAGAAAAAAAGTTGGAGAGAACAAAAATAAGATGCTGAGGGTGGCCAGGCTTCCTTTTGCTATCTCTCTGTTATTCTAGTTTTATTCACCTCCTCCACTTTGACACAGAAAGCAGATGGCATCCCTCAGAGAAAGGACATTGATCAATTCTACATATGTTGTTTTTAGCTGCACGACTCCTGTTTCTGCTCAGTGGTTATGTCTTTTCTCCCTCATCCTTGTTGACTTCAAAAATTATGCTTATATGTAGATATCCTATAATTTTACTTTGTTAAATCCAAGAAGGCAAGGGCATGAGTGCTTAAAATATTTACTATAAGAGCTAAGAATAATATATAGATGGGGTCATTATGAAGTTTTCAATGATCTGACCATCTTCTAATTATCATTAATTCTACTTAGGAAATATTTCCCGAGAAAGTAAGTTTCATATTTGATTATCTTGTCTTTTCTGAAATGGGGACTATCATGAGATGGTCCCAAAAGGACTTAGAAACAAAAATGCCTTCCCAGAACCAAATTCCTTCAATGAGAAAAGAGACCAAACCTATAGACCAACCCCAGGACTATAGTTATAAGTCCTGGAGTTGATATGCTGCTAGCAAGAAATTTCTTGAAAACTTTATGCTGTGTAGTAAACATTTATACAATATTTACATTTTGCTCCATATACAATATGATTATATCAAAATGTTTGTTTTTGCCTTAAATCTTCAAGTGCAATTGTACTCCAGAAAGATGGATGATAATTGTTCTTTGGTTGCTATGAGCCTTGGTTTTGTGTATCTTGAGTTGAGAAAAAATTATAAATAATAGAAATATTCATAATCACCTTAAAGAATGGCTCTGAGAATTACAAGAGTTATTGTTTACTGGATTGTCTCTATTGACTGAACAATACATATAACTTACACTCATTGAACATTTTCTGTGTGCCAGGTACTCTTTTAAGGGTTTTATTTTCATTAACTAATTTAATCCTCATGACAGTCCTATATGGTAGCTTGTTTTCATTAGCTCTACTTTATAGATGAGAGAACTGAGACACAAACAGAGAAATTACTACCATTAATACCACAATGTTCAAGCTGGGCTACTAGCTCCAGAGCCTATACTCTTAGCCACAATACCACTGTACCTTCGTTTAATGCCTTGAATCACAGGTGCAGCCTAAGGACTGAACCTCATTGTTTGCAGCTTAGAAACCTAACTCAACAGCCCACTGAGAGTGGATCTGTCTCTCCAGGGCAGCTTTTCATCAACTCAGTATATCCAACAAGGAAATTTATTAATTCACTTTTGTAAATCAGGATCATAGGGATGGAGATTATTGAGCCTCTCTGACTGGCATATTCTCTTCCTGTAAGCAGCCCTTCACAGGAGGCCAAACCACAGCCAATGCCAATGCTAACAAAAGGAGCTGATGAGTTCAGCGTTGCATGGTGTTGGGCCAGGATTGTCTGATATGCATGTACACCTCAGACGAAAGAAATGTGCTCCACCAAAGAAATTGCTTAAGTTCCTCTTATGGAGAAGGATGCTAGAAATGCCAACACAAGTTTTTCCTGGTAAAACCAGGACTGATCATGAGAACACCAGAACCCATTTGATACAGTTCACCCAGAATTGGAATCTACAGTGAGTACCTGTGCACATTAATCCACATCCCATCCACATCTTTGGATATTGCCTTGTGCTGAGATGTTAAGTAAAAATGTTATAACATTCAAAATTTAGTTGCATTTCTATTTATGAAATCTATCATCGCTGCACAAGTTATGTCTTTTCTTGTCCTCAAGTTTTAGTTTATGCTGTCCTTTCTTTCTAGATTGCTATTTCCACCAACTTTTTCTCATCAAATCCCTCTCCATTCTTTTATATTCAGTTCTTATGTCACTGTTCCAATGTACATGATTTCCCACTCCCAATCATTCCTTCCCCCCCGCCACAAACACACAGAAGAAAATTACAGTAGTTCCCTTTTTATCTGCAGGGAAAATGTTCTAATACCCCGCCCCACTGGATGCCTGAAATAGCAGATAATGCCAAACCCTATCTATACTATGTTTATACTTATACAGACATACCTTCTGCTTTAAAGGAAGCACTTTACAGCTTCTCTTTGGCATATCTAAATTGCCAGCATCACTAGTCTGCAGCTTTGGAGACATTAAGTAAAATAAGGCTTACTTGAACACAAGCACTACAATACCACAATAGTCAATCTGATAACCAAGACTGCTACTAAGTGACTAATGGTTGGTAGGGTATACCATGTGGACAAAGGGATGATTCACATCCTGGGTAGGACACTGTGAGATTTCATCATGCTACTCAGAATAGCACAAAATTTAAAACTTATAAGTTGTTTTTTCTGGAATTTTTAAAAGATTTCATTTATTTATTTTTAGAGGGGAAGGGAAGGAGAATGAAAGGGAGAGAAACATCAATGTGTGGTTGCCTCTCACCTGTCCCCTACTAGGGACCTGGCCCACAACCCAGGCATGTGCCCTGACTGGGAATCAATGGGAGACCTTTTGCTTCACAGGCCAGGGCTCAATCCACTGAGCTATACCAGCTGGGGCTGGAATTTTTAATTTAACATCTTTGGGCTGTGGTTGGCCATGGATAACTGAAACTGTGGAAAGTGAAACTGTGGATAATGGGACACAGTGCTACTATATAGTGATTATTTTATTCTGTATTATACTGTATTTTCTTCTTTGTATTCCTATCACAGATTTACCACCCCATTCAAGGATTCCCAAGCTAGTCTGTCTTGGCCTTGAATGTAGAATCTGGACAGAAACAAATTTGTGGTGTATGTTTGATGTGATTAAACTCTTGTTATATAAATGTAACATCTCTGGCTTAGGTCTCAAAACCCCATTGATGACAAGAAGTGCAATCCAGTACATAGCTATTTAGAGCCTATTACTTGCCTGGAACACAAGGGTCTATATTGGAGGGACAGTGATAAATAAGATAGTCAAGGTTCCTGACCTCATAGAGCTTACAATCTAGCAGGAAATACACATAAACAGACAAGCAATCAAATCATCTTGTACTTTCAGAAAAGAACAGATATGTACACATATGAATGGGTATCATTTTACATTGGTTTCAGTTTTTCTTTTATTTTTATTGTTAAATAATCAGTTATTATTCTTTTGTTACAGACCAAGATGAGTTAAAGGACATAAATTATATGGTATAGTTCTGTAAGTGTAGTTTTGACAATATTTCCGAAACAATCAACTTTTTTAATATTAAGGATATTTTTATTTCAGAATGGGTAAATGTAATCCATATGCAATAGAAGATATCATAAAAATAATTAATTATGTATATTAAATGTTTTAAATAACAGTAACTTTCAATAATGATTAATTTCAATCACTAATTCCAAGATGTCAATTTCTAAGAAAAGTAGAAATGAGGCCAGTGTGAGAGGCAATCATTTCAGACTGACAGACTCTTATCTTAGTTTCTGAGATGTGTCTGGACTATGGTAAGCACTGTGGATATAATGAGATGGAAGGTCTATCCCTGCCTTTAAACATCACACATTTAAAAAACATCAGACCAAGGGACTAATCCACTTCTTGTGAACTGGTTGGGCAGCCAAAAAAGTTAAATAAACTCCCAGCACTGCAATGCCACAGAGGCAAATCAGTCTTCCCAAAGTGGTTGTATTGTGGGGCTCAACAAAGGATACTTATTCCTACAGGACAGTATGGCAACTAGAACCAAGATTCAACATTTTTCTTCTCCAGGTGAAAGAACAATTTTTGTCTTTATAACTCTATAATCTTGTAAAGTCTTTTTTATTTATCATTTACTTGTGAATATATAAGACTAAGTTGAGATTCTTTGCTCTTTGTCAGCATTTTCAGTGCTCTAAACTGAAAGAAAGCCTGTGTTCGGAATGAATAGTTTTGACTCACTCCTCTCCACTACCTACAACATTGTCTTCTCCCATCTACTCATAAGACAAGTCAGACCTAGGTCAGTAGGAAACAACATATTTAGGCATCTTGGTTTCTATAGAGTAAGCATTTTCACATATCCCCCAAACAGTTCACTCTTTTGGTTTGCCTATAATGGTAGTTGATTTTTTAAATTTTTTAATTCTAAAATAAAATATAGATACAAAAAATTCCTGTCACATATGCGGTTGTGCCTTTGTAACCACCACCCAGGCCAAAAAGGAAACTTTGCCAGCCATCCTAGAAGCTTGTGAATTCCCTGCTCCCAGTCCCAACTCTTCTCTCATCCTAAAATAACAACTATCTTGACTTGCTTTTTTTACAGTTTTGTCACCCAAGGGAGCATTTCTATGTACTTTAGTCTAATGTTGCCTATTAAAAACTTGAAGTTTCTTAATTGACAATTCCCTTCTCCATCATCTTTATTATTATTATTATTTCTCTTGAAGAACTGGAAATGTTTGACCTGTACAATTTCCCAGTTTGGATTTTGTTGATTGCAGGTGCAATTGTAGTGCAGTTCAGCATATTTCTCTGTCCTCAGTATTCCTACAAATTGGAAGCTAGATCTGGAGGCTTGATCAGAATCATGTTCAATCTCTTTAGCAAGACTGTAAATAGGTGGTGTTCTATTCTTTCATTGGTAAGGTCACATAACATCTTATGGTCTCCCTGTTTATGATATTAGCAACTGTCAATGTTCAATGTATGGATATGCTAATACACTGGGAGGCTGTAAAACAGTGATTTTTCTAATTCCATTATTTCTTATTTTTATTATTAATACACTTTTACAAAAAGACATTACCTATCCTTCATAATTGTTGTTAAGAGAGATCATGTAGAAAAGACAGAATAAGTGATATTTTATTTTCTCGGTATTATCACCTGATGGTGCCCAATCCACCAGTGTGAGCCTTTTTTAATATCTCTGATTTTTTTTTCAACCTGGATTCTCTTTTATTCTCATGATCTTGGTTTAGGGTTTTCTATCAAACTCTTCTGTATCTCACATTGGCTTGTGTTAAGGCCTTTATTGCTAATTTAAGCATCTTCTTTTGTTTCAAGTGATGGTTCTTAAAGTGTGGTATACAGATGAACACCATCAGAATCACTGAGGAACTTGTTATAAATACAATCAACAAAACAAACAAGCAGGCAAAATATAACCAGAGACATTGAAATTAAGAACAAACTGACAGTACCCAGAGGGGATGTGGGAGGGGATAATGGGGGGAAAAGGGCGAAGGGTTTTCAGGAACAAGTATAAAGGACACAGGGACAAAACCAAGGGGGTGTGGAATCAGGGGAGGGAGGTGGGGATGGCTGAGGTACAGGGGGAATGGTGAGGGGAACAATAAAATTAAAAAATAAGATATACAGACTTTTAGATCCCATACAAGGCTACTGAATCAAATACTCTGATGAAGAGAACCAGAAATGTGTGTTTCTTTTAAATCCCTCCATGTTATTCTGATGAAACCTAAATTTGAGCACCATGGCTTAATGAACAAACTTTGTAGAGTCCTCTTTGAATGCATTGCTATAGCTCTAGCCATCGCAAAGATCTGTTAACATTGGACTAAAGATAGATTTTCCTACCACGTATTTTGTCAAATGCTTATTGCAGTTGACAATTGCTCTAGGAATGATGTCTCTGGTACTTTTAATGAGGTCACAGCTTCTGTTTTATTTGACCCAACAGCTGGGAGACCTGATATTTTCTGCTAAGATAAACATAATAATGCACTACTTTATAGTTTCTAGGCAGTTAGTGGGGTTCAGTGAACATTTATTGTGTCTTCTGAGAGCCAGCATAGACTAAGACACAACCCCTGCCTTTAATGATTTAGAGAAAAGGCATTTGAAGCCTAGTGTAAGGATCCTCAAGAAAGCAACTTCCACTGAGGTAAGAACTTGGCTGTGGGTTACTTCAGTCAGTGTGGGTCAAGATTGCTCTTGGACTTCCTGAGGTCTCTTGATAAAGCTATATCCATCTTCACTATGAGTTCATGCACTCTTGATGCTCTATTGACCCAGCCATGGACTATGAACAACATTATGACTCAATCTATTAATACGTGATCAGAGAGAAGCAAGACTTGAGGTTTAGATCAGATTCTTATGAATGGGCTTAAAAATTCTAATGAACACAGTGTTCAGCCTGAGGTGGAGAAAGTGAATCCATCCCTAACATTTGTGGGATTTTGGATAAAAGGATAAATGAGACCCTAGGCTTGTGGCCAGTCTCTCTGTTGTCATCTCCAATGCAGCTATGCACTGTGAGGAAGCATACACACACCTATGTGAACACAAGACAATCCAGATTCTATGTGCTACCTCCATCTATAGCATTATTGTCAGCACTCCTATAGTATATCTGTCTTTGCAAAGGCAGACCCAAGGGAATGGATTACATAGGGCTTGTGAGCCAGCTAGAGATCATCCAGGCAGGGAATCTCAGGGTTCCAGCTACCCATGTTCTGGAATAAGGATCACAACCTCTGGATGAGCACATATCTTTGAATTCATGGAATTCTTATCACATGAGGAAAGGTCAAGGTAGAGAAAATCCAAAGTAGTTCCTGTTAAGGAGCAGGGTACAGGTTACTTATGTCTAATGGTGGTACTGGAGGAAGGTAGTAGAGGTGAAGTGTGCTCATAAGTTCTTGGCTCACTGAGGAAACACATACTTTCAGAGCTTTTTGGTTTGGCTTTGGGTCCTGAATCTGGTCATTATGCCTGGTAAAAGTGGTCATTGAAGATATCAACAAAGATACTAGCTCTGGTTTACATTGGAACTTAAAAAAAAAGACTCATGTATAAAATGAGAAATGAAAGGTGACATAACAACTGATACCACAGAAATGCAAAGGATCATAAAAGACTATTATGAACAATTATATGTCAACTAATTGACTAACCTACAAGAAATAAATTCCTAGAAACATACAACTTACCAAGACTGAATCATGAAGAAATAGACCAATAACAAGTAAGGAGATTCAATCAGTAATCATAAAACTCTCAACAAAGTAAAGCTCACACCAGATGCCTTTACTGGTTAATTCTACCAAACATTTAAAGAAAAAAATATATACAAACTCATCTCAAACTTTAAAAAAATTGAAGTGGAAGGAACACTCCCAAACCCATTTTACAAGGCCAGCACTACTCTTATATTGAAGCCAGACAAGGATGCTACACAAAAAGAAAGTACAGGCCAATGTCCTTGATGAGTATAGGTGCAAAAGTTTTCAAAAATATTAGCAAACTGAATTTAACAGTGCATGAAAATAATCATACACCATGATCAAGTGAAATTTATCCCTAGGATCCAAGGAAATTTCAACATAAGCAAATCTAATATGATATACCACATTTACAGAATGAAGCAGAAAAAAACATTTGACAAAATACAACATCCCTTTATAAAAAAATTCTCAACAAATTTGGTATAGAAGAAATAATATAACTCAACATAATAGGGGCCATATACGACAAGTCCACAGTTAACATCATAGTCAATGATGAAAACTGAAAGATTTTGTTCTAAGATCAGGAACAAGACAAGGGTGCCATTCTTGCCTTTGCTAGTCAACATAGTACTAAAAGTTCTACTCAGAGCAATTAGGCAAGAAAAAGAAATAAAAAGACATCCAAATGAGAAAGAAAAAAGTAAAATTTGTCTTCGTTTGCAGATAACATCATCTTATACATAGACAACATCAAATACTCTATTAGAACTAATCAACAAACTTCTGGTCAAGATGGAGGCATAGGCAAATGTGGCTTGCCTCCTTGCACAACCACAGCAAAACTGCAGCAAAACTACAGAACAACTATCATCCAAAACCATCAGAAAATAAAGCAGCATGGAAGTCCAACAAATAATGAATTAAAGAAACCAAATTCATCCAGATAGGTAGGAAGGGCAGAGGGGCAGAAGGGAAGAGATGTGGAGACATGAAATGGGCTGGTCCCACACCCACATGTGGTAGATATAAATAGGAGGGGTATCTCAGGAGTGAGAAGTCCCAGCCCCATAGCAGACCGCCCAGCCCAGGCTTCCAGTGCCAGGAAGATAAGCCCCCATAACTCCTGGCTGTAACAACCAATGGTGGTTCAGTCGATGGAAGAAACTGAGGGATTCTTAGACTTACACTCACTCCCTCTAGGCATGAGCACAAAGGCAACACATTAAAGGGTACCAGTGGCATACAGGGAGGAAATGAAGTGTCTGGCATCAGGGCAAATGCTGAGGCACAGCTTCCTCCTTGACAGAACTGCAGACAGTGACCATTTTTCCTTTTCCAAGCCCTGCCCCACACAAAGCTACAGTGCTGTGGCACAATATTTGAGGCCTCATTGACCTAGCTCACACAATTAGCCCAGCCCTGACAATTACCTGAGGCTCCCACCTTTCCAAAATATGGGGCCACCCAAGCTGATAACAGTGGCTTTTCAATATTAATGGCTGGGCTAAGTGCAGGCTTTAGACCTTCCTAAACCCACTCAAACAGGCAACAGCTGAACCCAGCACCCATATCTCTCACTAAGTGGCCACAGGCCAGGCAGTAGCAGTAGCTATCTGCAGGCCCCTTTATAGCTTATGCCAAGTGGCCCAGAAAGAACACAGGTGGTGGGCAACCTTGAACTGTACCACCCAGGAAACCACAGAGCCTGTGTACCCAGCAGACAGTTACAGACCACATCAAAGTACCACCACCCAACCACCTTCACAAACCACAGAGGGAGGTGTTGGTAGCCAGTGGTCACAGCCAGTTCTACTAGCATCTGGCCTGGGTAAACCCCCCTCCCATTGACCTGTTGACAGCAACCTAGACTCAACTACAAGAGGAAGGAATACTCAGTTCACATGGAAGGGGCACCTTGGGTACCCAGCTTGGAAGATAGGGAAGGCTGTGCCACTGGACCCTAAAGGACACCTACTACATTAGGTCATGCTACCAAGATGCACAGTCAAGGCAGCTCTACTTAAAACATAGAAACAAACATAGGGAGGCTGACAAAATAAGGAGGCAAAGAAACATGGCACAAATGAAAGAATGGAACAAAAATCCAGAAAAAGAACTAAACAAAATGAAGATGAGCAATCTATCAGGTACAGAGTTCAAAACACTGGTTATAAGGATGCTCAAGGAACTTAGTGGGTACTTTAACAGCATAAAATAACCCAATCAGAAATGAAGGAGATAGTAATTGAAATAAAGAACAATTTACAGGGAATAAACAGCAGAGTGGATGAAGCAGAGAATCAAATCAATTATTTGGAACATAAGGAAGCAAGAAACATCCAATCAGTACAGCAAGAAGAAAAAAGAATTTAAAAAATGAGAATAGAATAAGGAGCCTCTGGGACACTTCAAGCACACCAACATTCACATCACAGGGGTGCCAGAAGAAGAAGAGAAAAAGCAAGAGGTTGGAGACCTATTTGAAAAAATAATAAAAGAAAACTTCCCTAATTTGTTGAAGGAAATAGACATACAAGTCCAGGAAGCAGAGAGTCCCAAACAAGATCAATTCAAAGAGGACCACACTAAGACACTTCATAATTAAAATGTCAAGAAAGAATATAAAAGTCAAAAGAGAAATTTACCTGCAGAAAATTACCTACAGAGGAGTTCCCATAAGATTTTCAGCTAATTTCTCAAAAGAAACTTTGCAGGCTACAAGGGATGGCAAGAAGTATTCAAAGTGATGAAAAGCAAGGACCTACAACGCAGAATACTGTATCTAACAAAGCTCTCCCTTAGGATCAAAAGGCAGATAAAGTACTTCCTGACAAAGTAAAGTTGAAGGAATTCATCATGAATAAACTATTATTATATGAAATGTAAAAGGGACTTACAGAAGAAAAAGAAGGCCAAAACTGTGAACATTAAAATGGTAATAAATACAAAACTATCAATAATTGAATCTAAAAAAAAAACAAACTAAGCAAACAAACAGAACAGAAATGAATCATGAATATGGAGAACATTGGGATGGTAGCCAATTGGGAAGAGGGTCTGAGGGAATTGGGGGGGGGAGTGCAAAGATTAAGAACTACAAATTGCTAGATACAAATTAGCAGGGGGATGCTAAAGGCAAGTGCAGGAAATGGAGTAGCCAGAAATCTTACATGCATGACACATGGACATGAACAAAGGAGTGAGGAACACCAGAGGAAGTGGAAGGTGCTGGGTGGAGTGAGCAAAAGGGGGGAAATTGGGACAACTGTAATAGCATAATCAATAAAATGCCATAAAATAAAAAGTAACTTCCCCAAAAGAACTAATTAACAAATTTAGTTAAGTTCCAAGATACAAAATCAACATAGAAAAGTCAGTTCATTTCTCAAATTAGCAGTGAACTATCAGGAAGAGAAACTAAGAAAACAATCTTATTCACAATAGAATTACAAAGAATAAAATACTTAGGAATGAATGTAACCAAGGAGGTGAAAAAACTGTACACTGAAAACTATGACTCTAATGAAAGAAACTGAAGAAGACACAAATAAATGTAAGGGACTGGAAGAATTAATATTGTTAAAATGCCCCTACTACCCAAAGCAATTCAATGCAATCCCCACCAATTTCAATGGTGTTTTTCACAAAAATTTCAAAAACAATCCTAAAATTTATATGAAACTACAAAAGACACTGAATGGATAAAACAAATTCGAGAAGGAAAAACAAAGCCAGGGGCATCACACTTCCTGAATTAAAACTATGATACAAGGCTGTAATAATGAAAACAATATGGCACTGACATAAGAACAGACACAGACCTATGGAGCACAGTAAAGAGTCCACAAAACCACACATATATGGTCAACTAATTTTCAACAAGGGCACCAAAAAGGACAGAATGGGGAAGAGATAGTCTCTTACATAAATGCTGTTGGGAAAAGTGGATATTCACATGCAAAAGAATTAAACTAGATGTCTATCTTGTACAACTCACAAAAAAAATTAACTCAAAATGGATTAAAGACTTAAATGTAAGATCTTAATCCATAGACCTCTTGGAGAAGATATAGGGGAAAAGCTCCTTGACAGTGGTCTTTGCAATGCTTTTTTGGATATGACACTGAAAATACAGAAAAGAAAAGCAAAAATAAACAAGTGGCACTATATCAAAATAAAAGGCTTCTACACAGCAAAAGAAACAATCAACAAGAAAAGGCAACTTATGGAATGTCAGAAAATATTTGCAAACCATATGTCTGATAAGGGGTGAAAATTTGAAATACATAAGGAACTCATAAAACTCAAATAGGCTAAATACATAAATAATCTGACTTTTATTCCAGCTCTGAACACTTATTTATTTTTCACATCTTTTTTGTGCATTTTATTATTATTAATTATTATTATTTTTAGATTTTATTTATTTCTAGAGAGAAGGGAAAGAAAGGAGAGAGGGAGAGAAACATCAATATGTGGTTGCCTCTCATGTGCCCCCTACTGGGGACCTGGCCTGCAACCCAGGCATGTGCCCTGACTGAGAATTGAACTGGTGACCCTTTGGATATCAGCCCATACTCAATTCACTGAGCCCCACCAGGCAGAGCTTATATTTTATTGTTGTTCAAGTAGAGGTGCCTCCATTTCCCCATACAATCCCCCCAACCCCAGCAATCTCCACTGCCAACCCTCGATCCCACCTCCCTTTGGCTTTGACCATGTGTCATTTATACATGTTACTTGATGAGCCTTTCCACTTTCCCCCCAATATCACCTTCCACCTTCCATCTGGTTATTGTCAACTTGTTCTTTATTTCAATGTATCTGGTTATATTTTGCTTCCTTGTTTGTTTTATTGATTAGGTTCCACTTATAGGTGAGATCATGTAGTATTTGTCTTTTACCACCTGGCTTATTTCACTTAGCATAATACTCTCCAGTTCTATCCATGCTGTCACAAAGTGTAGGAGCTCCTTTGTTTCTGCTGTGAAGTATCCCACTGAGTAAATGTACCACTGTTTTTTGATCCACTCATTTACTGATGGGCACTTAGGCTGTTTCCAGTACTTGGTTATTGTAAGTAATGCTGCTATGAACATTGGGCTGCATAGGTTCTATTGAATTGGTGTTTTAGGATTCTTAGGGTATAATCCCAGCAGTGCAATCACGGGGTCAAGAGGCAGCTCCATCTTTAGCATTTTTAGGAAATGCCATACTGTTTTCCACAGTGGCTGCAGCAGTCTGCATTCCCACCAATAGTGCACTAGGGTTTCCTTTTCTCCACAACTTTCCCAGCACTTGTTTGTTGCTTTGTTTATGATGGCCATTCTGACTGGTGTGAAGTGGTATCTCATTGTGGTTTTCATTTGCATCTCTCTGATGGCTAGTGATGCTGAGCATCTTTTCATATGTCTCTGGGCCCTCTGTATGTCCTCCTTGAAGTGTCTGTTCAAGTCTTTTGCCCATTTTTAATTGGATTACTTGTCTTCCTGGAGTGGAGTCATGTGAGTTTTTATATATTTTGGAGATCAAACCCTTGTGTGAGGTATCCTTGGCAAATATGTTTTCCCATATGGTTGGTTCCCTTTTAATTTTGTTGATGTTTTCTTTAGTCATGTAGAAGCTTTTCAGTTTGATGTAGTCCCATTTGTTTATTCTTTCCTTTATGTCCCTTGCCCTAGGGGACATATCGGTGAAAATATTGCTGTGTAGAATATCTTAGATTTTCCTGCCCATATTCTCCTCTAGGACTTTTATGGTGTCATGGCTTATATTTAAGTCTTCCATCCACCTTGAATTTATTTTGGTGAATTATGTAAGTTGGTGGTCTAGATTCTTTTTTTAACATGTAATTGTTCAGCTCTCCCAACACCATTTATTGAAGAGGCTATTTTTACTCCATTTTATGCTTTTGTCCCGTTTTTCAAATATTAAGTGACTACAGAGACTTGGGTTTATTTCTGGGTTCTCTATTCTGCTCCATTGGTCTATGTGTCTGCTCTTATGCCAGTACAAGGCTGTTTTGATTATAGTAGCCTTGTAATATAGTTTGATATCAGGTATTGTGATCCCTCCTACTTTGTTCTTCTTTCTCAAGATTTCTGAGGCTATTTGGGGTCATTTATGGTTCCACATAAATTTTTGAAGTGTTTGTTCTGTATCTGTGAAATATGTCATTGGTATTTTGATAGGGATTGTGTTGAATTTATAGATTGCTTTGGGTTGTACAGACATTTTAATGATGTTAATTCTTCCAATCCATGAACACAGCATATGCTTCCATTTATTTGTGTCTTCCTTAATTTCTTTCTTCAGTGTTTTATAGTTTTCTGAGCAGAGCTCTTAAATCTATGTGAACTTTGGAAAATCAACCACAAGGTCATAAGATCCCTTCATGGAATACAAGTTATGAAGAATCGAACTGTGTTATAAATGTAAGACCTAATTTCAGTGATATCAGTACATGATTGAATAAATAAATGCAAAAAAAAACATATCTTCTGCACAGAATTCCCAGTAATTTAGGTAGATACACCCTTGTCAAGGTGTTAGAAGTTAACTCATCATATATTAAGTGTAGGCTGTGCCAAGTGACTTATTTCCAAAAAGCAGGGTATAGAAAAGGGCAGATTGGGGGTAAAAGTAACTTTACATTGGGAAAGCCTGACAGGTCTGCACTTTCCCAGATGATTAAAGTCAATATCCACAGTGATAAAACTTGATGATAGAATGTACCTTGGATATGGTGTGATGAGAAGGATCTTTTACACCTATGTGTTTCCTCCCCAAAACCTATAACCCCAGTCTAACCACAAGAAAAACTTCAGGCAAAGAAATCCAAAGTGAGGGACATTCTTCAAAACACCTGACCAGTATTCCTCAAAAGTGTTGAAGTCATCAAAAACAAAGAAAGTTTGAGAAACTCTCACAGGTTAGAGGAATGTTGGGATGAATGCCATGTGGTATCTTGGATGGGATCCTTAAACAGAAAAGAGACATTATGGAAAAAAAACTAAGTCTGTATATGAGTAAAGAGTGACATTTAATTAACAGTAGTGTATCAAAGTGGTTCTTTAGTTGTAAAAAATGCACCATAGCAATGTAAAATGCTAATAACAGGAGAAATTATGTAAGGAACATATAGGAACTCCCTGCACTATTTTCACAACTTTTCTGTAAATCTAAAGGTATTCTAAAATAAAAAAAAGTTTATTTACATAAAAATAACTAAGTGAATATAGAGGTTTATTATAAATGCTATGGGAAAATATAAAACACAGTAAGGGAGATTAGGTATTGGGGGATGGACCAGGTGCTATTTTACACTGGTGGTTGAGGAAGGCCTGCCTGAAGAGCTGACATTTAAACAGGTATGGGAGAGCCGAAAGCCATGTCACCATTCAGCCGAGTATGCCCAGAAGTGGAACAGCAAGAGCAAAGGATCAAGGTGAGAGCTGTTAGACAGGAGCCCCTTGAAAATAGGTACTACAGAAAGAAGGTCTGAACTATGGCAGTGGTGGGAGGGAAGGCAATAGGGGTCAGACTTGAGAAATACTTATTTTATGGACCAAGAAGAAGAAAATAAAAGTTATCTAGAAGAAGGAACCCCTCACTATGCACAGCTACCACTCCATCATTTGGCAATGCTCAGGATGCATTGGCTTTATCACTACTCAGTACTTACTACACTGGATCCTCACTGCAACCCTGCCATGTGATCTCTGCTTGTAGGAATGAGGTCACTGAAGACAAAACTGAAAATTTCCAGCTCACATCTTGAAAGGTCAAACTAGAAAGGCAAAACTACGCCTTCTAACCATATATTATATGGTTTTCCATTTCCTGAGTCTCACCATAGTTTCCATGACAGGACCAATGTATTTTGAAGGCAAGGAGCATATGCTCTGATAAATTCTAGAAAGTTATGGGGCAAAAGGCTGCCCCCAAAAACCCAGGGGACAGGTCTTAGCCTAGATTAAACCTGACTCAGAGGGAAACTTTTTATATAAAGTTGTGACATTAATAATGTCTCTTTACCACCTACATATGTAAGGTCAGAAGAACAGGTTTTCTGCTACTTATCAAGTCTAGAGTTCTTGCCATTCTTTGAGAATCCCAAATGGAGTCTCATGCCTCATATTATATGTGTGTATATCTCCTAAATTTCTAGATTATGCAACACATATTCCTCTTTCATCTTTTCCAATCTATACAAATGTTTCTAGGGTTGACAAGGGCTATATCTGCCCCTAGGAAATTTTCCCAGGCCTAACAACAGCAGCGGGCTCCCCTTAATTGGTTGTCAGAGAGTGAAATCAATCACAGGAAACTATCATGCCAAAGTAACACCCTTCTCAGCTCTCAAGCACTAAGGAGATATTGAGATTGGGAGCACCCAAAGTTACGTCTGAATTTACTCCAAATCTATTTGATCAATATACCATGTTATAATTAATATCATTAGGCCTTTTAATCACCAGGCCCCTGAAACTGTAACATATAAAGATTTTTCTGTGCACTCACTGTCTAAATTAAAAACATTTCTAATTTATTTTACCCCAAACCTCTTAGTAATGGCTCCAAATAATTCTCGGAAAGGCACTCCATCTTGCTATCCCTGTGCTTCTCTCCTATCTTTGCTCCCATCATAACCTAGTGCCACCCCTGTTACAACCCCAAAGAGCAGAATTTCTTCTCATCCTCTGAACTCCACATATTACCATCTTCTCTACGTTTATATAGCGTGTTCCTTACCATTCTGCTACCTTTCTGGGTCTTGGGCATTTGCAAAATTAGACAGAATCTCATAGCAATGTGAGACTTGAATGTATGGAAAGATTTTTTCCTCAAATACATTTTGGTCTCAAAGTGGAAAACAATGTTAAAACACTTAGCTGTCCATAGTAATTTAATTTTTCTAACAATATAATTTAATTTGACCATGCTTCATGTATTAATAGGTTTTAGAGAGGTATCCTCCCTCCCTCACTTACTCATTCTCTTTTCTCCTTTCCAAAACATATATATTAATTATAATCTCCAGGCCTGGTTGCCTCCAAAGTAGACTAGGGGATTTTTTCAGCTGTTAAATTAGTCTCCGTTCTTGGACAGCATTATGCTAAGTGAAATAAGCTAGGCAGTGAAAGACAAATACCATATGATCTCACCTTTAAGTGGAGCCTAATCAACAAAACAAACAAGCAAGCAAAATATAACCAGAGACATTGAAATTAAGGACAAAAGAACAGTAATCACAGGGCAGATGGAACAGGGTAACTCGGGGGAAGGGGAAAGGGTTTTCAGGAACAGCTATAAAGGACACATGGACAAAACCAAGAGAGGGTGTGATGAGAGAAGGGAGGTGGGGATGGCTGGTGTGGGGGAAAGAGGCAGAAAACTGTATTTGAACAACAATGAAATTAAAAAGAAATGGAAAAAAGAAAATAATAGAATATCTATGTCTGCAGCCATCTTGGAGAGACACAGATATTGAAGGTGTTTAATTAATTTACACTGTTGGTTCTAGGTTAAACTGTCTGAGAACTGACTTCCTCAACAGCTCTGCTCCAGGCCGCCTAAAATGTTGCATATTATGACTCATGCTTCCTTTTGGAAATGACAAAACTTCCTCACCAGCTGATCTAAGCCTCCTGCTTTTGGTTCTCTGTGCTCTCAAGAAAGGATTTAGTCATATGTTAAATTTTTCCATGGTGGGCAAGGAAATCCATCTTTTGTTTTTTTCAAAGGGAGAAATACACAGACACAACCCCCCCCCAAAGAATGACACACTGAAAATTCTAAAAATTATCAGGGAGAGAATGAAAACCATCACCCCCTACCTACACAACCTTGAAAAATAAATAAATGATTTAAGAATTGTAAAAACAAGTGGGAGATGACTTTTTAACCATTTATGTCCCACAGCTTAAAAAGAACTGTTTAGTTTTCTAATGAAGGAACTGTTTACTAACTTTGCAAATGTTAATGCTTTTCTTATTCAAGATTGTCTTAAAGAATTTGGATTTTGAAGGTAGCTAAAAATCAGTGCATAGCAGCACTGACACATTTCCCAGGAAACTGAAATCCCTATGTCTCTAAAGAGATGTATAGGAGAAATTTGCAGCATTAGAAGAGAGGAGGAGAGAGGAAAAAATGAGGAGAGGAAATGGTATATTTAGCAACAATATTCTGTCTCACTGAAATCTGCTCTAGCTTGACCTATAACAGCCCAAAATATAAATGTGTGCTAATCTGCACATATAGAAAAAAACACTTCAAAAATTTATATGGAACCATAAATGACCATGAATAGCTGTAGCAATTTTGAGAAAGAAGAGCAAAGTAGGAGGGATCACAATACCTGATATTGTTACAGAGCAACTGAAGGTCCGTTATCTCCACTGCCTTATGGAAAGATGCCTCTCAAAGCCAGAGATTTGTGAAAAGGAAAGGAAATGTTTATTTAATGCTATGCACAGTTAAAGTAGCGACCTAAAGTCTTCATTAAAATACCAAAGACCTTTAGGATACCCACAGACACCCACAGTGCTTCCTATCTCCCTCTGCCCTAATTCAGGGTACTTTAACTCAGGAACAGAAGCACACGTCCGGTATCCAGGCTCTTGACACTATTCAGCTGTGTCATCGTCCAGGCAGGATCTCTAATTAATCCAAATCCATGTGGCACCTTCTCATGGCCTACTGGCAAGAGTTCTTTCACCCTTCTTCCAGGCAAAGTCTCTCTTGTTCCCAGGCCACGCAGCCAAAGGGAACACACCAAAGCCGCGTGGTCCTTCTTCTACCAAAGCTGCGGGGAAGGGGTCCCCACGTTGGCAAAACCTCATGGAATCTCTCTCTCTTCACCAAAGCTGCAGGGGTCTACACTCTGGTGAAACTGCGTGGAAACTCTCCCTCTGGCAAAGCTGCGAGAGGGTCTCCACTCGGGCAAAGCCGAGTGGCAATTCTCTACTAAAGTCACATGGTGATTTTTCCCTCATAGGGCTATGGGTCCTGATTCTGGTGAAAGTGCGTGGATTCTCTTTCAATGGCTGCCGTGTCTCAGTTTAAATCCCCATGCCAAACCTCCTCTGTACCCCCATTTCTGAGTCCTCCTACAATCAGTTACACCTGCCAGCATTCCCGTATATTCCAAGTTTATGGGGATGCCATTATGAGTCTGGGCAGGTGTGTCCCCATTTTCTGGAGCCAATCTTCTCCAAGCTCCCATGCAGGCACTGTAACTTGGGGTTCCTCCCCGAGTCATGTCTTGGGGGGAGTCCTTTCCATCCCCCTGGCTCAGAGCATGGCCACAGGTATTTAACACATCCAAGCCACCAGCCAACGGCTATAGATATGTTAAACGACCATGCCATGGATTAGCAGCTCTGCATGTCCCTGCTCCATGTGCCCCTTCCCCCAATTCATACCTGTGGGGGAAGGGGTGAGGACATCTTATATGTCCCTCTAATATTCCCTGGACACCCTGAGTACTGGGCCCCATTCCAAATCCCTATTTTTGGGACCCCACTCCTGGCTGCACCCTGCATCAATATCAAACTGTGTTACAAGGCCACTGTAATCAAAACAGCATGGTACTGGCACAGAAATAGGTGCATATACCAATGGAACAGAACAGAGAGGCCAGAAATAAATCCAAGTCTCTATGGTCAATTAATATTCAACAAAGAGGGCAGTAACATAAAATGGAGTAAAAATAGCTTCTTCAACAAGTGGTGTTGGGAGGTCCAGACAGCTACATGCAAAAAAATGAAACTCAAGCTCCAACTTACACCATACACAAAAATAAATTCAAGGTGGATAAAAGATTTAAATATAAGCCATGACACCATTAAAGTCCTAGAGGAGAACTTAGACAGGAAAATCTTAGATATTCCAGACAGCAATATTTTCACTGATATGTCCCCTAGGACATAAAGGAAAGAATAAACAAATGGAACTTCATCAAAATAAAAATCTTCTGCACAGATAAAGAAAAGAGCATTTAAATAAAAAGAGAACCAACCATATGGGAAAACATTTGCCAATGATATCTCAGACAAAGGTATTTGATATTTTGATCTCCAAAGTATAAAGAACTCACGGGTCCGGCAAGATGGCGGCATGGTAAGAGGACGTACATCTCTGCCTCCCACACATAGGTCTTAAACTGGGACATTTTT